>JAPMLY010001303.1:0-112415 GCA_026401115.1 Tetraselmis chui
AGAGGGTGAGGGAGAGAGAGAGAGAGGGAGAGAGAGAGAGAGAGAGAGAGAGAGAGAGAGTAGTCAGTAGCTGTCCACGGAAAATGGCTTGTCTCAGCCATTGACGGCTGTCCTAGATCGGAAAGAGGCCTGTCAAACGAGACCTTAAGAATGGCTGCCGTTCTGTCGACCTCCCACAACACTGCGTTCACGGCAATGCGCACGGTCGGGAGGTAGTCGCGACACAGGTCGCGAGATGCCACCCGCCCGGGCGCCGTACCTTGCTGGTGAGGAACTGTTTATATATTTGGCGGTGGTACACTTTCTCCTCGATCGTGCCGGAGGTGATGAGGCGGTAAATGGTCACGTCGCGCTTCTGCCCGATCCGCCACGCCCGCTCCCTCGCCTGCATTGCCGCACCTCGCAATGAATCGCGCAAGGAAAGCTACAAGGACCAATTTTCACGTGGTCATAACGGACATGCTGCGCCGAGGCTGCGCAATGGTTGTTTTATATTGATAGTAACGAATTAGATGTAAAATAACACGCTGTGATATATGCTTCCAACACCTTCTCATATGTACGATGAATGGAATGTAGCAATGAACGCCAAACATATAAATAAAATGGTTTCCAAAAATGTGTCTGTCAGTGAACACAGCGTTGGTCATTGCTTTGTTTACAATAAGACAATTCTACCACTGGGACGACGTGTCACATTTCACGTAAAATATATAATCAACGATGCGTGAATTACATCACTTCGTGCAATTTTCAAGGCAAGTCGTCACAAAAGCACGTGCGGTTTTTGTCTGTCACCATAGTAGGTCGAACGGTAGTTGAAAAGGCAAGCAATGAACGCAGCAAGGTGGCTTTGATGCACGTATTATGTGTGTGCGAGGTAAGTTACCAATGGGGGCAGCGGCTCACCTGCATGTCGGTGGAGGGGTTCCAGTCGGGGTCGTACAATAACACGCGGTTGGCTCCCGTGAGGTTGACGCCCAGGCCGCCCACCTTCCGTCAGACATATACTCGTGAGAGCCGCACCACCCAGTAACAACACAGCCGGCAGGGGATGGACAGCAGCGACAACGTCGACCTTGATCCATATATACATCGGTAGCTTGTGTCTAAATAGGCACTCGAGGTTGTTAAAGCGCAATTTTGATGCGTTGGCCGATAGCACGCATGATTTACGAAATGCGGCATCGCTGAAAGAAAGGTTGGACAAAGGGGGCGACCCTCGCGAAACCGTGCAGGCAGCAGGAGTGCAGAGAAATGACGAAAATGCATGGGTACCGTCAAATAGGATGCACCGATAGCTGATATTGTCCCTCTTTTCCAATCCTTCGCTTTCCCCCCCTTCCACGCGCACCCTCAGCTACTTACAATGCATTTCGTCGCCAAGCTTTAGTCTTCAGGCGATAGAATGTTTTCAGAGCGGCTGCGAATCAGGTAAAGTATTCGACAGATAGATACAATGGATTGGCTTGAAAGAGGTCATGGGTTAGAAGAGGGGCGTGCTGCCAAACAGCGGCGCACCTTTGTGGTGAGTAAGAAGACAAACACGGCGGGGTTGTTGTTAAAATCGTGCATCAGCCGGCTCCGCTGCCCGACGGGCGTGTTCCCATCCATGCGATGGTATCGATACCCCGTCGCGCTCACCATCGACTCCAAAATGTCGAGCATCTGCTGCGTCTGCGTGAACAGCAGCGCCTTGTGGCCCTGCGCCCGCCAATGCCCAAGAATCTGTACGACGACGCAACGACGGAAAATCAGTTATTCACTGGACGCAGGCGACTCGACGACACAGGCCACACGACAACGAAACCGAATGACGGGGCTTTGAGGACTCGCTTTTCTAAATACTATCAAGTCACAACGCAGTCATCCTCGGACCGACTCGTCGCAGCATATGAAGAGGCAAACGACAGGCGTATCATACTCGGCGATTTTTGCAGTGCTCAAGATGCTGAACACGTACTTTTTCAAAACTATCTCGCGAATTGAAATCGGAATGATGTGAAATGAATACGGCTGATAGGAGTCGTATATATGACTCTCGTATTGGGCGAGGCCGTGCGTAGCAACCTTGGCGGTGACGGTGAGCTTGCCGCTGGCGTGCGGGGCACCGTAGTCGGTGGCGTGCTGCTTGACGGCTCTGTCCAGCAGGTCGGGATGGTTGCAAATCTTGCGAAGGATGTCGATGCCCTGCAGCGCCTGCCGCCGGCCGCTGAATATCTCCTCGACGTCGGAGGAGGCCAGGTAGGCGCGGTACACGTCGCGCTGCTCCGGCGTCAGCTTACAAAACAGCACCTACCGAAACGCGGACAACAACAAGCAAGTAAGACGCGCAGTACCGCTGGCATATATGTGCGCGACCAATACAGTGCCGTGCAACAACGTGCAGTGGTTCGGACCCGTCCAAATCAGAGACTTGGTTTCAAGGAAAGCAGCAGAAACCACCATCAGACAAAAGGGGACAGGAAAACAGTCCAAATCCAAATCATTGTAATCCATTTGAACAGATCGGTCGCAATGTATCCCACTTCGGGGCGCTCCGCTCTACGCCTCTCCAACAGTGCAATGACATCAATGGCGGGGTAGAGTGACAGCCAGGCAGCGGCGCAAAACAGTGCACAGAGCTAATTTGAAGATTTGGGATGCAAAACAAATGCACTGTAAATTAAAATCGTTTGGGGCAATGAGCGAAACCAAACAATTCTGACATCCAAACGTGTAAGACCCAAAAAATCCTGTCCCTCGTAAAAAGCCACCGCCGCAGAACGAGCGCTGCCAACGAATATGCTATTCAGAGTAAAGAGCGTTAAAATGTTGCTGAGTTCGAGCGATTTGAAAAAATGAACTCCAAAGCTTTCCAAAATGTTTCAGAAAATTTAATCATGTGAATAAAAACATCGGATTGCGGTTAGTCACACATCGGGGCGGTCTGTCTGAGGCAGGTCGTAGCAAGGCCAGAAACTCGCTCACCTGCTCCGTGCGGTTCGGCAAGTCTGCGTTGACGTCAGCCTTTTTGCGGCGGAGCAGGTAGGGGTTGATGAGGTCGCGGAGGGTGATGGCGCAGCGGAAGGCGGTTGACACCTGGGCGAGGAACATGCGACACGCAGAGGGAAGAGCAGATGAGTTGCATTAATTAACAAACACAATCTCCCAATAAAACTATACAAAAAATGTAGCTAAATTAATGCAAATCTATCTGACTAGTACGTAAAATGCGTTTTCAGGTACGCAGCATAAATAAGCCACACTCGTGAACAAGACATGTTTCAAAATTCACACGTAAAGAATATGTGCACAGCATTTTGTCGGACTCCGCCTTGAATCACCGGGAAAAATCACAATTAAAGGTCATGTGTAGGTTTGAATTGTTGATTGCAGGGGAGTCGTGCCTGAATAGGGTTTGCGTTGGTGTAGCCGCCGATGGTGATGGGGATGGCAAACTCGGTCTGAAACACGGGCAGGGTGCCCAGTTTGCCGGGGAACACAAAGTCGAAGAGGCTCCACAGCTCCTGCAGCCGGTTTTGGATGGGGCTGCCCGACAGAATGACGCGGTGGACGGTCGCCACCTTTGCAGCAACACAAATGTTTTGAGAATTTCCTAATTCATATCAGCAAAATGTTTATACTTAGGGTTTTAGACCCTTAACCCCGCAACTGCACAAACAGTCTAGATCACAGACAGCAAATAAATCTTACAGCCTATCTTTTGAAATTTAGACAATAGTCTCTGAACAAGCAATGATGCGTTAATTTAGGGGGAATATATATTTGCCGTGTGACACCAAATAATTTCAGTTGCAAAAAATTGCATACCTAACACATCCCCCAACTTATTCATGTGACACGCCAACATCCGAACACATATTTTTCTGCTCAATCACACCCGCGCTACATTCACTTATCATACCCTATCCAACCCTAAACAACCTACCATTCAATAATTACGGATTATCCACTCCTGCATCATCGCACTGCCCCGGCACCCTGGCTCTAGCGCCGACAAACCAAACGTGGCGAGCCGTATGACAGCGGAGGATGCGATTTTGCATTAAAAAACGAAAAGAAAATGAAATAATCGAGTTTTGCAAACCAATGACGACTACCATGTTTTTTTGTACTTAGCCACAATATACTATTATATTATTAGTGGTTGATGGTACATCGTCGTAGTATACGGGTACTGCAGGTTTCCGGCAGCGAAGGCAGCAGCGGACCTGCTTGCAGACGAGGGTGACGTCAGCATCAGGGTTGCGGATCTTGTGCCCCTCGTCCAGTACGACGTACGACCACGGCAGCGGCAGCAGCAGCTCCCGATACGCCCGCACCCCCTCGTACGTCGTCAGCACCACGCCCGACTCGCACGCCCACGCCTTCTCCAGCAGCTCCTCCTTGCTGCCGCGCATGCCCAGCGGGTTCCCCATGCTCTGGTGCAGCACGATCACCCGAAAGGGCGGGTACCTGTGCGTAAATTTGGGCCAGCCTCTTCAAAATTAGGGTATTTTAGGGTTTTTGCTACTCGCAGAAACTCTGAATCTTTGTGTTTCTGATGGGGTGGGAGACAAGCAGATTAAAATACACGAGTGGCCCGTAGTTCTTTGCGCCCGTTGTTCGTTGTATTTTTGTGATCACGTACACACATACCCTAGGTCTCACTCTGTACTTTTGTAATCATTAAGATAATCCATGGAGGCCCATATTCGTGATACTCGATTTTCACACACACACACACACACACGCATGCATGCACACACACACATACACACACAGACACACACAAACACACACAAACACACATACACACACACACACACACACACACACACACACACACACTTTCTTCTCTCTCATTATGTAGTTTTGTAATTATGCACACACACCGTGAGTGTCTGAGTTTGTATTTTTGTAATCACAAACATAATGCTCCTGTATCCATCGTAGCGATGCGCAGTAGTTAAAAGACGAATGCAAATCCCAATCCTAATAAGTACACCAATAATATCCCAATAAGTCTATATCAATCTTTTTTCCAAACAAAAAATATTGCATTTGTACTACCGAATCCGATCGAGCTGATGATGAGTGGACACACACACACACACACACACACACACACACACACACACACACATATACATGCGACACAACACACACACACACATTCTCGCAAATAAATTTTGTAGGATAACAGGAAAAAACCACATGTATTGCTTAGTTTTTGAGCAAAACCCATAAACCCCTAATGAAGTTCCAAGGTACGGGATTTCCGAGGATCAAGACCTACTTACAAATTTCTACGACGAATCTCCTAAAAAACGCCACAAGCGCTCATCACTCACCACGCACGCATCTCGCACAGCCACTGTCGCAGCACAGTTGCAGGCGCCACCACCAGGCTGGTACCCAGCTTCCCGCTGTGGTGAAGCCCCGCCAGAAACACGCTCATCTGCGCACAGTGCCCAACACCAACAATACTATTTGCTTCATTACTCGTTCAAAAATTAATGCACAATTCTATACGAATACGAGTGTTTATCTTCGCTCCGCAGCACTCCAAATCATCCACACATTTTACGGACATTCTGCCTCAGCAAAACGTTTCTTTTTTAATTTTCGCTCGAGTTTGCTATGATCACGACATATGAATATCAACGCCGTGCGACAATTCTCAAAACAACACATTATCAACAATATGACGTGCACCGCCCTGTTCCACTCCGCCACAAGTTAATTGTATCCATTTTGAATACTTTCATGATCGCTCTTGCGGTAAAATGAGGGTTTTTCCCCCTTCAACTGTGAGGTGTGTTGCAGCTATGAGCAAAATGGATGAGGTGCGACTGTGAGGAAAGGGGCGGCGGCAGAATGATGCCGATGAATAAGAATCGAAAGAACAAAAAGGAGGAGATTAAAGAAATGGGAATACGGAGTCATCTTGTGCAGTGTTGAAACTTATAGCACGACTCCGAAAATTAAAACGTTCAGAATCAAAATCACAACGAAATAGACATTCATTGTTTATAGAACACGGTCGAAAATAACAAATGCTGAGACACATCAGAAACTGCGCAAACTCGCCGTCACTAGCAAACATATGTATGATAGTGTATGCTAGTCAGCGCTGCAATGCCACTCATCATCACGCGAACAGACACAAAACACACACCTCATCACGGTTTAGGAGCTTCACAAGTGTCGTTGGGTTGTGATGGGCGAAGGAGGAGGAGGGTGCGGCACCTGGATGGTCTTCCCGAGGCCCATTTCATCGCCGACGATGCCGCCCGCGCGCTGAGTGTGCAGCTCCCAAAGCCATTTAACACCTTCCGCCGCGGCAAAACGCAACAATCAGCAGAGCTGCGCTGCCGTGTTAGGTTTACTAGTACCTTATAAAAAATATAACAAGTTGCCGGGAATTGATAAGAGAACCAAAAGCCCTCATCAGCGCCACCGATCGGATGGAGTACGAGTATCGAATGCATCGGATCAGCTCGAGTGCTGACAGGCGAGCCGCACATCCGCCACTTCACTCAACCAATCTGTTGTAAAATAAAACCAACCGCAGGGGGCGTCACAACCTATTTTCTTACGATTTTTCTTTTTGTCACAAACTATTTTCTTTTTGTAACCATCAGTCAATCACTACTTAGGAACCAAGCTGCATTCAAAACCCAGTTATCTGCCTCTCTCACTCTCCTGTTGATGACAGACCACTGTGGCGACCCCAATCCTGCGCCCCCCCTCCACTCCACTCCTCGCCTTCCTTGGACATCGAAATGCCAAAACAGTCACATTGTCCATTTTTATTTGACAATATTCAAAAAGCATTACAGACACTACTTTGGCCGCTTGACACTCTCCCCCCCCCCACACAAACTGAAGTCCCTGCAACAAAAATAAAAAAGGGCAAAAACATTGATATTCTGTGCACATGCGATTAAGGGTCTTCATTAAGGTTACATACACACTTGTAGGGTTTCAGCGCGCCGCACCTGTTTGCTGATAATTGAACAGTTTGTCCCACAGAGCGGTCGGCAGTCGGTAACCCCCTTCAAACTCCACCACCTCCGTCCCCTCCGCCCCCGCCTCCCCCGCCTCCCGCCGGTACCACTCCGCCCGCGCCTCGTACGCGTCGTCGTCCTCGTCGTCGAACTCGCCCTCCGCGTCCTCCTCCTCGTACACTTCCTCGTACCCATCCTCGCCCGCAATCGGCCGAATAACCGCCGCCGACCCGCTACGCCGATGTCGACGCGATCCCCCTCCGCCCCCCGCGCCGTCGCTGGACACGCTGTCACCCTCGTCGCTGTCGTCAGTGGGCCGGTACTCACTGCGCAGGAGGCGTCCAAGGGCGAGGCATGGGAGCTCAGAGGATGGACGCTAGCTTTCAAATTGAATTGTTTACAAGAATCGTTTACAAGAACAATTGCATAAACCATTTTCATCATTTACTTAATTGCTTACAAAAACAAAATGCATAATAAAACCAATTGTAGTTCAAACATTACATATTGCTGACAAAAACCAACTGTGCAGACTCTTTTTAATTTCAGACGGAGTTTCTTAACAAAACGCTGCACAACCTTAACTTAATTATTTCAGACGCAATTGCATGTGTGTGAACAAGATTGCGTAGATTTCAATATACTTTACTGCAATTGCTCGCAAAATTCATTGCATAAAGTACCAAACAAAAAGACAATAGCATACGCTATTGAAGAGCTGTGGCTATCACATACACACACACACACACACACACACACACACACACACACACACACACCACTTTCTCTCTCTCTCTCTCTCTCTCTCTTCTCCACTCAAACACAACCGCGGGGAGCCATGAAAGGGACACAATGCATCACACTTGAGCTAGCAGAGGTAAACCGCCCGATCAAAACCAGCGCTTCAGAGAAGTAACGCAGCGACAGCGAGGGACGGTTTCGACGAAGGGTGCAAACGCACGACGCGCTACAACCGACAATCGAAATAATTGGACAATCTGAAAAAAAAAACCAAAATGGATGCAGTGACCCTTGTTTTCAGTTGCGTCGCACCTTTCAGAGCCCGACGCAGATCCCCTGCCGCCCCTACCCCTCCCCCTCGCCCCCCTCCCCTCCTCCCCTTCCCCATCACCCTCCTCAGCACCCTCCCCGGCCAGCAGGTTGCGCTGGCGACTCCTCCGCGGAGCCGCAATTTTGAGCTTCTTGCGTCGCCGCGGCAGAGTCACCTTCCGCCGCCGCTTCACCGCTGCCTTCCCGCTCGCAGTGTTGCGCCAGTATTGTTTGTCGTACGGCGTCACCGGCCGCTCCTACGCCAAATATTCACGGCACATTTTATACATTGTTACTTTCATCACGCCACTCTTTGTACCAATCACTACGCTCATCCGATGCACTTTGCATATTTGTATCCTCAAAATAAAACAATGAGCACAAAATGCTTGTGGTGAGAGGTGGCACTTAGGATGTAATACAATCCCCAATATAAAACAAAAGAACTTCGCAACCCAAATTTTTGTCCATGATATACAAAAAAACACATGTCTGTAAATGCCGCATTAATTTTTTGCGTATTTCAAAGTTTCAAATATTATTGCCTCGACACGCCTCAGACCTTAGCCCTCTGAACCACACCGTGGGGTTTAGGAGTGCCGCACCTTCAAACTCAGTCAATGGAACATCACAAGCAGGTAAATTATTTTCACTCTTTCTCCCCGTATTTACATTGGGGAGGGGGGGGGGGGGGGGGGGGGGGGGGGGGGGGGGGGGGGGGCAGGCAGCGCGCACCGCTTGCGGCATTTCATCCACGGGCAGAATCTTCGCCTTCAGCTTTCCACTGCTCAGCGCCTTCATCTGCCCCGCCACCTGCCAACGACATTAGCGACACCAAAACGGACCTCACTGCCACACCCAATGTCGCCCATCAGCTGTCGCTCCACACACACACACACACACACACACACACACACACACACACACACACACACATATACATGCGACACAACACACGTGCACACACATACACATACTCTCGGTCACGCACAGTTACGTAGACACACGTGCACACACTTACATTATCTCTGTCTTCTTCTCTCACACACCACACACACGTACAAATACAACCTCCCCCACATGCAAACACACACAAACACACACATTATATCACAGACACTCACGCAAACACACACACGCGCACACACACTAGCTATCTCACACACGAAGCACACACACCCGCACACATCCACACAATCTTTCTTCCCCTCACACACCACACACACATACAGACTCGCTCACATACACATACACCAACACAGACTCTCTCTCCCCCCTACACACCACATACACACGCGTAAACACTCGCTCACACATATTCACACACACAATCTTTCTATCTCACACACCACACAAACGAACACACACATTATTCATTCCGATCCTCCATATCACCACACAATCCCACCCTCTACCCTGTGCAACAGCTTCCCGCCCTCTCCCCCCTGCCCCTGTGCAGTCTGCGGGCCACCTTTGCGGCCAGCTCCTTCACTTTCCCCGACATCGGCGGCACCGGTGGGCGAGAGCCGCTGTGGCGGTGCACCCGTCGCTCAAAGCCCGACAGATTGTCGAAGGGCGTCACCAATCCCGTTCGGATCATCCGGTCGCGCTCTGTCTCTACCAGCGCTCCCCCTCCCACTGGCCTCTGCGATCACCGGTCACCTCTTAGTGCGTGAGCTCTCCCAGAAATGCACCCATCCCCCCCGCTAGCCGTCCCATCATTCACTTCCCACCTCAATTATATGGAGGAGTACATGATGTCGCTACTGAGTGTTTTCAAGACTCACAATGTGTGTGGGGGGGGGAGGGGTGGGGGTTGAGGGGGGGGGGGGGCTGAGTCTGTGTGTGTGTGTGTCGGTGGGGGAAGAGGGGGGGGAGGGGGGGGGGGGGGGGGGGGGGGGGGCGCGTTCGTGCGGATTTGTCACTATAGTGGGAATGCCTTGCGTGTGTGTGTCCTTCAGTCTGCGAGTTTTGCATAGCTGTTTCCTTGTAGTTATTAGGTTATGTGCATCTGTTCTCCTGTGTGCGTGCGTGTGTGGTGTGGGTGGTTGGGTGTGAGTGGGTGGGTATGTGCGCTCGTGCGTGCGTGTGTGTGTGTGTGTGTGTGTGTGTGTGTCTGTTCGCGTGCGAGCGTGAGTAGATAATGCGGGATGGTTTGGATGTCAAGCAATTTCTTTTCAAATAGCATGACTGTATATATATGAATGCGCAACGTAGAGCAAATCAGACATCAGGACACGGTCAGCACTGACAACATAAGAAACAACACACGCGATGTTCCAGCTAATGTTCCAATGAAGTCAGCTGCCTGTATTGCGCAGCGGCGACACACCTCATCGAACAAGTCGCCGTCATCCGCCACCTGCAACCCGACCGCTGCCACCGCCCCACCCAAACTTCCCCCACTGCCCGTCCCACTGCTACCACCCCCATCACCCATCACCACCACCTCCACCTCTGGCTCAACTACGGCAGCCGACGCTGCGGCCTCCCACGCCGCGGGCGTATCCAGGTCTATGCCGGGTGGCAGCACGGCTACAGCCTTATGTAGCTCCTCCTGAAGTCTGGACTGCTTTCCCTGCCAACACCACCGCAATTTCACAGATTCACCGGTACTATCAGCGTCCCCCTCCCTCATACCGCACCCCCCCCCACACACACACACACACACACATACACAAAACACACACTCCCTCTCACACACACGACTCAAAAACTGGCATGCCGTAGCGCCCACTAACTCTCCCATCACTTCCCTCTTCCGCTAT
The DNA here is from genome assembly GCA_026401115.1 of Tetraselmis chui. NCBI lineage: Eukaryota > Viridiplantae > Chlorophyta > Chlorodendrophyceae > Chlorodendrales > Chlorodendraceae > Tetraselmis > Tetraselmis chui. The sequence continues at coordinate 10,814 of JAPMLY010001303.1, forward strand.
TCGGAGGGAAAGGAGGGCCACTGCAGAAGTGGGACGGTGATATGCTATATGAGGGAGAAGATCAAGTCCCGTCCCAGACACGGAGGTTCACATGAGGATTGAGTAAACCAGGACAACCAGAGGTGTGCTCGATATATATTGGCTACATTTACGCTTGGAATGTAGGCTACGCAAGGACCTAAAGTGCAGGCGTTGAGGTGGAGAGGGTTCGATTCGAAGGGTGCTTACCAGAAGCTCCTCGCGCCGCTGAGAAGCAAGAGCGAGCTGCAGCTCCCTACGAGCAGCGACATACGCTCGGGTCTCAGAGATGCTCACGGGAAAACTGCCTTCTCTCAACCCAACTGATAACAAAACTTGCGTGGTGCACGTGTGTGTGTGTGTGCGTGCGTGTGTGTGTGTGCGTGTTTATGTGTGTGTGTGTGTGTGTGTGTGTGTGTGTGTGTGCGTTGCACGTGATTTAGTGTGTTTGTAGAATGGAAGAGGGCGGAATACCCTAGTTTGCATATTGCCATCTGTGCATGTGGCTGTGACTGCTAGGCTGCTATATGAGTATCGACAGGATTGTGCGTGCCAGTTCCAACACGACAATGAGGAGATTGAGGCGTTACTGAAAGCAGGAGCTTCCGATCGAGAGGATCTATGGTGGTGCGCATCGCTGTGCACACTTGTGTGTGTGTGTGTGTGTGTGTGTGTGTGTGTGTGTGTGCGTGCGCGCACGCGTGTGTGTGTGTGTGTGTGTGTGTGTGTGTGCGTGTGTGTGTGTGTGTAGCTGTGTGTGTGGCTGTGTGTGCGGCTGTGTGCACCGGTGTGTGTGTGTCTCTGTGTAGCTGAGTGGCTGTGTGCACCTGTGTGTGGGGGTGTGTGAGGCTGTGACTGCTACTTCAGTACTTGCGTCATTGCGTGTGTGTGGCAATATGGTAATGCTGAATTGCTTAGTTGGGGGTATCGCGGAGTGCGAATGATCATGTGCATGGCTGTTTGCACCTATGTGTGTGTATGCATACGTTTGTGTCCGTGCGTCTGTGTGTGGGTTTCAGCGGGCTGAGGGGGGAGGGGGGGGGGGGGGGGGGGGGGGGGGGGGGGGGGGTTATACGCACCTCCCCCTGCGGTGCTCCTCCTCAAAACCCACTGGCGCCCGTCCGCCACCGTCATCGTCCACCGTCTCCAAGATCTGATCATTCGGCCACCAGTGGCAGCGTCAGCGGCAGTGCCGCCGTCCTACCACGACAACCACCACCCCCACCCCCACCCTTTCCTTGACATCATTCGCGTGTGCCAAAAAGCAGCCGCCAAGCAGAGCCCCCGTCTACAGGAACAACGCAGCACACGCCCAGCACGTGTGCAACTCCCTCTACTCCTTCACAAAACCAGTGAAAGTACCGAGCTGAACCCTCCGACAGAGCCCGGAACGAACCGAACACTTGCTGTGATTTCAGAAAGACTACGACTCCGAAATTGCGCCGATGATCTGCGACGATAGGTAAGTGGGGAGGGGCCTCGAGTGCCGTGCCACGAAAGGGAGCTGTTCGTTGAGTTGGGTGTGAAGGTGACCGTCGCAACTTAGTGATGGCGGTTGGTAGCAAAGGCGAGTGTCGCACCACCGCGAGCTCCGCCTCCACAGCCGCAAGCCGCTTCTTCAGCCGGCGAGCCTGCTGTAGCGCCGCACTGTCCGCCCTACTACCACCTCCACCGCCGTAAGCCGCCTGGCACAACCCGGCAGTCAGCACGCACCCAACCCTCTCGATCGGTGGTCGTACCCCAGCACGGCCGTCAGAGTGCTGCGCCCGGGTCTGCGCCAGTGCTGGTAGGTGATAATAGAGTTTAGCGGGCGAGAGGGCCGAGAGAGTGGGGGCTTACCCGCAGCACGCGCCGCGAATGCGCCTCCGCGCTGACGCCTCTCACGCCCAACTCGGAGAACAGGGCGTCGTCAGCCATCCTGACCCACGGTAGGCCGGCGAGTCGGTGCTGCTTTCTGCGAGTAGTGGTGCCTTCCGCTTTGCAGGTGGTCACTCTGCCGCTGTGGCTAAACTTTAAAGATGTCAAGATATTGGAGCAGCTTCCTCTGAACTAGAAGAAGAGCTCAATAATACAAGCGTGCAGCTCGAGGACGGCCTATCTATGGCACAGTCGCTTCAGTCGCTGCGTTGGCTGGCTCACCACTATCTGCGACGTCATGTCGTTGCGCGACTGAGCGCCGATAACAAGGGCGCAGTAGCACGACGTACAGGTACCTGTACCCATTGCGACCGCGCAGCAGGGCTGCGCCTTCCGCTTACGACGGTGACTGGGCGACGACGAGCGAGAAAGTAATTAATCCTTATACACACGGTAGGTATTTGGGCCATTACTGAGTTCCTGCGGGCAAGTGTCCAAACTTTAACTAGAGCTAAACATGGCATTGTTTCCCCTCCCACTTTCCCTGTCCGTGCTCATTTAGTTTTTCTTGTAACCAAATAGCTAAACATGGTATTATACCGCTGAGCTAACCAGGGTTTCGGATCTGCTGATCTAGTGACTTCGGGGTAGCGTGAGGGGTTAGGGCTACAGGTAAGTGCCGGGTAGTTAGGGTTTCCCTCCCTGCTTGTCTCATACTTGTACATAGTTTAAGGCCGGTTCTTAGATGAACTTGGCCACCATCCACGAAAGATGAGATGATAAGTTGTTTAATTCCAAGCGATACTTCTCAAGCTAGTGGGGTCATTTTTTTGCTCATGGCTGTAACACGACATAAAGGAGACCTCCAAATTTTTTGAGGACATTCTGAGATAACGCGAGGCTCGAAGCAAGAAGGATCGGCATCGAGGCTCTCACTACGACGACAACGAATCTTAAATCCTAGGCACGCCACACCGCCACCTCGGGCGAGTTCCGGTATAGTTTAAGCCACATACCCCCACGCCGACCCCGCTTGCTCTATCTATAGTAGGGCGCGACATGCCGCCCCGGTCGGCAGCCACGGCGGCCCGGCCGGGACATCATAGTCATCGGCCTCCCCCACCGTGACCTTCAGACCCGTCGTCCGGCGGTGGCGCCGGGTCGTGCCCTATGGCCCCTGCCCCGGGTGACCTTCCCACGTCATCACCCAATGCTCAAGCGTCTCCCGTTGCCTTGCGTCCCGGCAATACTCCGTCTCGGTTTTACCCCCCGGTCCCCATGTGAGCTCCCATGCTCTGTTAAGGTGCGTCGGCTGCCCCGCGTCGTTTTCGACCCTTCAAGCGTTGTGCGCCCATCTAATTTCCCCCGCGACTCCGTGCACTATCACCCGTAGCATCCACTGCAATTGTCTAATAGTGGCTGCCGTTCGCCACTTTCTCGCGCCGTGCACTTTTTGCACACGATACTTTCGGAGTAGCGGCCGTCGAAAACACCATTATTCTTGTTCTCACAACAACAATACGCCTTCCCACCCGCCGCCATGCGGTGCTTCGCTTCCGCGCGGTCGGCCGGCCCCGGTGCCCCCTAGTCCTTGGCCCCCGCCGTTCATGGGGCCACTTATGGGCGGAACTCCAAAGCCTTCTTCGAGTCCTATCTCCTTTCCTTCCAATCTAGTACGTCCTCGAACGGCGTCGTCTTCGAAGAGCTTGTTAGTTGCGTTTTATCTTTCCATGGTAGGGCCACACAAGGAACATCATGGAGCGGCTTGGGCGGCGTTGCTTTTATTCCCGCGCTTAGTCTTGCGCCCCATGGCCTATTTCACTTGTTCGGGGCACCTACCCCGTGGCCCGGTCGTTGATTACCGCAACAGCCGATTTGCCCATTGGGCGTTAGAAGGCCTCGATACATTGCTTTCCGCCTCACGCGCTCACGCTCCCTCGGTATTGGGCGGGCACTGCCACTTTCCCCACTTCCAAGGGACGGCGCCGACTTGTCAAAGTTGAGGGGGCAATAAGGAATGCTTACACTCGGTGAGTGACACTGCATGTCATCTCACCCTCAGCAAGTGCCTAGCACTTGCCTATCATAGGACACGCACTCACCTTGTGGTGAGCACACGCCAACATATGTTCTGAGCCTTTAGATGATACCTAACGCTCAGCAACTTGCCACCATCAGCAACCTAATCCTCTCTATTGTTGATTGGCTTATCATGTTATTGTGCTGAGTCACAGCCGTACTATCACGATGCTACTTGACCAACATTACTGTGTAGCAACTTGATTACCACACAAAACCATGTCTCGCAACACTCCCCCTTGCTACGCAGGCAATCCCATGATGGCATTGCACAACTTGCCGTCCCTTGCACTCACTAATGGCTTGGTAAGCACATCGGCAAGCATGTTCTCCGTCGCACAATATTGCACCTCGATGTCTCCGCTCTCCACCTTCTCCCGACAGAAGTGGTACCTCATGTCCATGTGCTTGCTGCGTCCGGTCGTCATGCTATTTTTGCTGAGTGCAATACAACTCTGATTGTCCTCGTGAATTGTGATGGGAGACCTGGAGTCTTGGTGAAACTCGTGGAGTAGTTGCTTCAAAAATATCGCCTCTTGAGTGGCCGCAGTCAGCGCCATATACTCTGCCTCCGCTGTCGACAACGCCACCGTTTGTTGCCGCTGACTTTTCCAGCTCACCGCTGCACCGTTGAGCATGAGCACATACCCCGTGCGAGAGCGCCGCTCGCCGATATCACTCGCGTAGTCAGAATCTGACCATCCTACCACCTTTGATGAGGGTGCGCCACCGTACATCAACACCAACTCTGCGGTCCCCTTGAGGTAGCGGAGCACCCTCTTGGCTTGCTCCCAATGTGACTGAGAGGGGTCGGACATGTACCTACTAAGGTGGCTAACAGCCATGGTGATGTCGGGCCGTGTGCTTACGGAAGCGTAGAACAAGCTGCCGATCAAGCTTTGGTACGGCAGTAGACCGGGAGGCAACCTTGATGTCGACGTCTCCACACAATTGCTCAAAGCATCGACCGCCATAGGTGAGCCCACTGGCTTGCAGCCCATCATGTTGAAGCGCTCCCACATATCTAAGACGTATTGTTGTTGTCCAATCCTGATGGTGCGGCTGCCACGATCACGCTCGACTGTCATGCCAAGCAACCAAGACACTGGACCGAGGTCTTGCACGTTGAACCTTTCGCCGAAAGCCGACTTGAACCCAACGATGAAGCTACCCGTTGGTCCGACGATGATGCTGTCGTCCACGTACAACGCCAAGACATAAAGCTCATTGAAATTGAAATTGAAATTGTTTACAACATGTACCGTATGCGCCGGTTTTTCACCAAAAGCCGGATGCGTCGGCTGCTGTCTCTGGGCCCTCCCAACTATGCCATACAGGGAACTTACAAGTCAGGGCTAGACCGTTAACCACCTAATCCAACCTCTCCGAGGGTGTTCGGGGGTTTTACTCACCCCCGGGGAGGGTCATAAAGCTCACCCTCCTTGATAAAGACGTAAATGCCGGGATCCACCTTGGATTGGGTAAAGCCATACTCCTCTAGCCATGTTGTGATGGTCTGATTCCAGTTCCTAGGAGCTTGCTTGAGGCCATACAATGATTTCTTCAACAAGCACACTCGCTCCTCTGCATTGATGTCGAAGTGACGGAATCCTTCCGGCTGCCTCATGTAGATTTCCTCCTCGATATCGGCCTCCAAGAATGCCGTCACCACATCAAGCTGCTCCACCTCCCAATCATTATAAGCAGCAAGCGCGAGCAACGTTCGAATAGAAATCACCCTCATTGTGGGAGCGAAGGTCTCGTGGTAGTCCACACCCTTCTCCTGAGTAAACCCGCGAGCCACAAGTCTTGCTTTGTACCTTGTTATCTGTCCATTGGCATCGCGCTTCAGCTTGAACACCCACTTGGAATCTACGAGTTTGCGACCGGCAGGACCCGAGACCAATGTCCAGGTTTTCTGAGATACAAGTGAGTCGTACTCGCTCTTGATAGCTGCCTCCCACTCCCCCGATTGGGGACTCCTCAGCGCTTGCTTGTATGACACCGGCTCTTGAACAATCGGGTTGTTGGCTGAAATTGAAATGAAATTGAAATTGTTTACAACAATACCAGTAAGAACCGCATGTCGTCTCTGGGCCCCCCCTTATGCTATGCCATACAGGACTTAGAAGCGTGAGGTAGACCGTAAACCACTAATCCCAACCTCTCCAATGGCAGTAACAGCGTAATAATTTTGTAAGCAAGAAAAACAGATCGAAAAATAAATCCACTTGTCGAGAAATGCAAAACTAAACTGCTGCTCGACCTTCACGATGCACGGCCCGCTCCCGCCGAACCGGGGTGTCGACCGGCCTAGGCCGGTCGGCGTTCGGGAGGGACGACGGGCCAGCCTAATCTAGCTCCCACGTGACTTCGGTCTTGCCGAAGGTAGGAGGGGAAAGGCTGGCAAAAAACCCCTCCTCGCGCGGTCGCTCGTCGATCCCGCCGCTCCATCCCGTAAACCCCGCCCCAAGGTCTTGCCGCGTCCACCGACGCGGCGGTCCTCCGTGTCGAGGTCCCCCATCACCTCGAGGACAGGTGGGGGGGACCTAGACACACAGACATAGAAAAAACTAGCGCTCCTGCCTCCGCGCCTGAATTTTCCCCGCTCATTTCCCCGGTTTTTTCTCTGTCTGGTACCCGGGTACCTGTCGGTTTTCCGGCCTGTGGCCGTACCCTCCCCCCTCTGATTGCGCGTCCACCGAGCAGTCTTTTCTTGAGCGGGGACCTCCGCGCTCACCCGGGCCCACGCTCAAGGACCCCTAGGAGTATGAAGGTCTGTCGGGGTAGTGGGTGTCGAAGAGGGGGGGGGGGCAGGTCACCGTAGCCGGATCCGGCGGGCCGCGGGCGCCCGGAATTAAACAAAACCCTCCGTGCCGGGTTTTCCGGCGGCGCCGACCCAAAGGGTCGTCGCTGCCAGATCGTGTCGCTCCTCCCATCGCGACTGTCCGCCTTGCCGTCCCAGCGTACTCCTCCCCCCGGGAGATGACGCTGGACGACGTAGCGACGCGCTAGTAAGCGCCCTACCCTGGTGCTGCTCCCCAACTAGCTCGACGCCGGGTACGGACATTATTTTTAGTATCCAAAAAAGCCCTCCGTACAAGGCTTTCCGGCGGCGGCTGATCCTGAGGATCGCCGCCGCCTCATGTAGCCGCTCCTCCGTCTGCGACTAGCCACCGTCATGTGTCATGTCTTGCCTCACCCCTCGGTAAGGTTCGACCGGCACAGGGCTGGTCGACAGCTAGCGAGCGCCCTTTCCTGGCGCTGCTTCCCGGCTGGCCACCACCAGCTCCAACACCCGCCTCCCACCGCTGATCCGGCCGCACCCTCCTCGCCATCAAACGCTGCCGTAGTACAGGCCCCACTCCTAAAAGTAAGCATGTATCTAGGAGTATCTGTAAGTGAAAAAACATATCGGATGGGCCGAGCGGGAGATCTTGGCGCCGGTAGTGCACAGAAATTATTTTTTCAAAAGCCCTCTGTACAGGGCTTTCCCGACAGCTGTTGATCCCACGGATCGAGCTGTCGGCCCTCTTAGCCCCCTACCGTGCTAGGCCTGGCACGGCTACGGGGTTTCCAGCGCCCACCACGGGGAGGTGAGGGGATGCCGACGGGCCTGCGAGCGCACCCCCCTCCGGGGCCGCCGCCGCTGCGCCGCCGGCGGGCGCCGGGTTGTTGGCTGACTTAATAGCCGCGGTACTTCCCGTAGTCCATCCATCTCCCGAAGCGCCCGCTGAACGGAGATTACACCGTGGACTGGGTACGCATTGCTGTGGTGCGGCAGTGGATCGAAGATTATACCTTGGACGTGGAGTCTCCCCCGAATTCATGTCCCGTTCATCTTCCATCGACCCGGAATGCTGCAGCGACTCCCGTAGCGGCGACTCCCCCGAAGGTGTATCCCGTTTTTCGCTACACATGGTGCGCGGGATGATGTCCTCTTCATCATCAGTGCGTCGCTCCGCATTGCTCTCCCCCATGGAGAGGACTGCAGCCTCATCGAACACCACGTTACGGCTGCTCGCCACCCGACGAGTAGGAGGATTGTACACCAACCACGCAGGTGACTCGGAAGCATAGCTCACAAAGACACCCTTCCACGCGCGATCGTCAAGTTTGCAGCGTTGAGACTTGTCAACGTGGACATAGGCCGGACAGCCGAAGACCCGCATGGAGCTCAAATCAGCTCGTCTACCGGTCGCCAAGGTGAAAGGTACACCGCCGGCTCCGCTACTATGCACACGATTGCGGACATGCACCGCAGCGGCCATCGCTAGAGCCCAATACGATTTAGGCAGCGCGGCTTGCCGGATCATTGACTGCGCCATCGGGACCAATGTCACCCACTGCCGCTCAATCCGGCAATGTTGCCAATGCGCGTAAGGGGCAGTGATCTCCACAGCGATGTCGAAGTCATCCAAGAGGTTTCGGAAGGCAGCACCTAAGAACACCGTGTCATTGTCCACCCGAAGACGACGAACCGTGTGCCCAAGAGAACGGATGGTAGTCAACATGCGACGGAACGAGGCGGGAGCCTCATCCTTGGAGCGGACCGCATCATGCAGCATTAAACGGCTCCGGAAATCAACCGCACACAAGCTGTACCGCCGTCCTCCCAAGGATGGAGCACTCATAGGACCGCAGAAGTCTAAGCCGAGGACCTCAAAGACACCAACGTTCCGGTCAGCCGGCTCACGAGAGATACGGCGGGCGTGCGACTTACACACAGCACATGTCTCACAGAAGCCCAACTTCTCCGACGCAGAAAACGCCACACCCTCCACCTGAGTGGCCAAGAGCCCGTCCAATTGCGACTTGCCAAGGTAACCGAGTCGGGATGCCACAACTGTTTTTCCAATGGCGCAGTGGCGACCGAAGCGGTAGGATTCGACGAAGCAACATGCGCCGGCAACCACACCAACAAATGCGCGCGCTCCAACGGAACCACCACGCCACCACCATGACCGGCATGAAGGCGAAGGTGGTCCACGGGATCAGCTAACACCACAGAATGACCTTGTCGCCGAGCTTGGGTGAGGCTGAAAAGCCGATGGTAAGACCACGACGCACGACGGGATAGCTCAGGAACGTGGAGCACATTCTTTAGCGTGACAGGAATCTCCTCTCCATCTTCAGCCTTCACAATGATGCGGACCGAGCCCACTCCAACAGCGCGGGCGCTGATACCCTTAACCCAAAGCCGGTCGGTGAGTGCTCGATACTCACAGAAGTCACGGCGCACACAAGTCATGTGATGGCTGGCGCCGCTGTCGGCCAACCACATCCACGTTTCCCCATCGCGCTCGAACATGTGTCGAGCCTCGGAGAATGGCCTCGCAGGGGTGGCTGTCACGTCCATGACCGCCGGAAAAGCAACCGGGGAGTCCACTTGCGCAGAGTTACCTCCGGTGTTGTTGACCGGGCAGTCGGACCTGCGATGGCCCTTCTTACCACAGCCATAGCAAACACCACGAAAAGTTCTCGCTCCGCCTCTGCCATATGAGGTAGGACGAGTAGTCGCAGCTCCTTGAAGAGATTTCAGCTGGTCTTGGAGCTCGGAGACTTGCCGCTTCAAAAGTTCAGTCGTTGAGTCATCATGAGACGCTGCAAAAGCCGTAGGCGTTGGGGGCTCCGTTGTATGTGATTGCGTACGACTCTCGATGCGCATGCCCTTTTGACGAAGATCACGCTTGACGGTATCCATGCTGAGGTCGTGTACGTCCCACGTGTCGGTGATGGAGTGGTATTCGCTGCGCAGGCCCTTCACCAAGTACATGATGATACGCCGGTCATGGAAGACGTCCCCAACTCGGGCAAGCTGTCGTTGCGGTCGAACTAACCGGTAGGTATTGAATGCCGCTCTCGCCGTCCGCCTGCGGCGTGTGCAAGTCATGCAATAGTTCCGTACACCGGTAAATACCATCGTCCTCATAATGATTGACTAACGCAGTCCATGCAGTGTGGCCGCAGGTCTTGCCATCCTCGCTAACATTCTCGATAATGGAAAGGTCGTCCTCCGGCAGCGCAAGAATCAATGTGGAGTACATGTCGACTTGTTGTTGAGAGGAAGCGGCACCATCCGACGACAAAGCCGGAGCCCACTTTTGCATCAAGCCAAATGCACGGAAACGTTTCTTCCACACGTCAGAATCTCGTCTCTCCCAAATGAACTTGGTTAGTTTCACGGAGTCCATAGCAAGTACGTCGGATGCGCTCGCAAGAGCACAAAAAAATCAGGAAAAGTGCCAACAAGAAAAGCACCAAGTACCGGTGAAGAGGCGGGCAACACGGCTCAGAAAAGGAGACGACAAAGGGCTGATCGAAGACGCAGTTGTACTCCCGGAGTCTATACAGCCAAGGCAATCAGAAACGAGTCTCAGAAGGTCGGTCAAGTGACGTCGTACATAAGTGCTAGTACACTTGTGCTAAGATGCCTTTCCAAAAATTCAGCCGAACCACTATAGGCTTTCACGAGAAAAGAAACTGGCGGGTGACAAGCTCCGGAAGCGAATAAAATTCCAGAAAGCGCCAAGCTATAACAATGGAAAGCAAGCCGATCTTCACGTCACACGAGTCGGCGTTCGGGGGTTCAAGCCGGCTCCAAGCGACACAAACAAGTCGCTACCAGCCGGGTATCGAAGTAAAGCTACAAACACAAGCAAGAGCCAACCACTTTGTGAGCCAGCCGCACCTCACGTATCGTGCGACACCACAAAGGTCTACCACTCTTTTGGAAGCAAGCTCTAGGTTCCAGTCAAGACAATTGACTCCAACAACTAGCAAGTTGAGGGCCCATAACCTGTCAAAGTTGAGGGGGCAATAAGGAATGCTTACACTCGGTGAGTGACATTGTATGTCATCTCACCCTCGGCAAGTGCCTAGCACTTGCCTATCACAGGACACGCACTCACCTTGTGGTGAGCACACGCCAACATATATTCTGAGCCTTTAGATGATATCTAACGCTCAGCAACTTGCCACAATCAGCAACCTAATCCTCTCTATTGTTGATTGGCTTATCATGTTATTGTGCTGAGTCACATCCGTACTATCACGATACTACTTGACCAACATTACGGTGTAGCAACTTGATTACCACACAAAACCATGTCTCGCAACACGACTCCATGTCCACTTCGCAGTCCGTGCATCACGGCGTATCGGCTAAGGTAGCCGATCGGGCGGCTAGTCTACCTGCGGTCGGGGAGTACCATCGTGTTATGGATGCCTTAAATTCAAACCCATTGTAAGTGGCCGTACGGTGCACAAGGAATTATCACGATTGCACCCACAAGATGATGACGACCTCGCGGATATGTTGACCGATACCCTCTCCCTCCCTCGAAATAAAATCCATGCTTCGGAAGTTGATATAATGGAGGTCGCTACTATATGCCCTCGACTGTCCAGTCCCCACGTCGATGGCTTAAGCTTTAAACACTTCGCACACTCACCAGTTTAGCCGAAGCCATCGTGAATGCAGAAGTTCCTCTAGGCGTTACCTCATTCCTTGCCTCGGCAACACTTATCTCGCAACACAAGCTTGATCTCGAGCACCGACGCGCACAATAGCAAGAACTCCGCGACCAGAAGGGGACGTTGCGCCCGATTGGGGTTGGCTCCGTTTTAGTTCGTTTCGCGAATCGCGCGCTTCTCGTTGCAATCGGTTACGAAGTGTGTCAATGGTTGATTGCTCCGCACCAATTTGGAGTTGGCGTCCGCGGCGGAGTCGAGCTCATACAATTCATGGTTCGAGCCGCGCTTGACGCCTCACCGGACTGGGCAGAAATGCAAGATGACACACCCAACGCGTTCAATGAATTATTACATTGTCCCGTGTTCAAGGGATTGTCATCAAACCCCGCGCTTCGGCCGTTGCTCCGCGTCGCTACGATGTTGTACGGCAGTCCTATTGAACCATGCAAACACGGTTAGTGTGGAAGATAACTCACGCAAACGTAGTTACAGTCACAGTCACGCAAACAAGACAGTCACAGAGACAACCAACCTACAGGCGTGGTGTCGGGACAACAGAAGTGGGAGAGTTGTAGCCTAGCGACAACTATGTACCGAGTCAAACATTGAAATTGAAATTGAAATTGTTTACAACAATACCGGTAAGAACCGGCTGTCGTCTCTGGGCCCCCCTTTTGCTATGCCATACAGGACTTAGAAGCGTGAGGTAGACCGTAAACCACTAATCCCAACCTCTCCAATGGCAGTAACGATATCGTCTAAAACATACCCGTACCAGTATCCAGGTATTTACTATTTTCTGACCTATACTATTTATTTTTTCCTGGATACAATATGAAATAAAAAATGTCGCTATTCTCCACGATACGCGGCCTGCTCCAGCCGCGGCGGGGTTGCCGATCAGCAAGGCTGGTCAACATGAGCTGGTCGAGTCGAACCTGCCTGACCTCGGCTCCTGTGCGACTCCGGTCGTGCCGGAGGTAGGGGGAAAGGCAGGTGGAAAACCCCCCTCGCGCAGGTCGTCGTCGGACTCGTCTCGATCCTTGCTCGACCCCGTCCGAGATATCGGAGATAGTGGTCGCTGTGCTCGGCGCGACCCTCCACCTAGTCTAGCCTTCTCCCCCCCCGCGGGGGCTGGGAGGAGAAAAAGCGAGGCTGCAGACGGTGTTCGGCTGGCTCTCTTGCCTTCGAGCCAGATGTCTCATGTCCCCTATCCGTTTGCCGTCTGTTTCCACCACCCATCTGATCGCGATGTGATGGCCGCACTTGTCTCCCCCGGTGATTTACGTTGTTAAGGGGCCGCCTATACGAGCAATGTGCTGTTGCGATAACCCGGGGCACACTGCCTGAGGCAGCCTGTCGATAACCGGGTACCGACTAGGGGAGGGGGAACGGATAATGCCCAGGGATCGGCTATCCTCAAAAGATGGTGGGTACGGGAATATTTAAACGAAAACCCCCCGTACCGGGTTTTTCCGGCGGCGGATGATCCTCCCGACCTCCGCCGCCAGACCGTGCCGCTCCTCCGGCTGCGACTCGCCTCCGTCTTGCGTATCTTCGGGCCTCTCTCCCAAGGGAGACCAGAAGGTTTCGCAGGGCTGGCGGCTGCTAGCGAGCGCCGTGCCCTAGCGGTGCTTCCCAACTGTCCGCCGCCAGCTCCAACACCCTCGTCCCACCGCTGATCCGTCCGTACCCCTCTTCGCCAAAAAATGTTTCGCAGACGCCGCCCCCGCCCCATCGTCGGGAGAATATCTGCGAGTATTTAGTCGCGGAAAAAACATATCGGACTGGCCGAGCGGGAGATCCCTGTGCCGGTGTACGGATATTATGTTTTCCAAAACCCTCCGTATAGGGCTTCCCGACAGCTGCTGATCCCGCGGATCGCAGCTGTCGGTACCTCGTTCAGCCCCCTACCGTGCCAGGCCTGGCACGGCTATGGGGTTACCAGCGCCCACCGCGTGGAGGTAGAGGTAGGTGCCGACGGGCATGCGAGCGCACCCCCCTCCGGGGCCGCCGCCGCTGCGCCGCCGGCGGGCGCCCGAGTCAAACAGTTTATCGGTATGTCCGATCTAGACATGTACTATTCATATCTAGAGTAGCTTACAGTAGCTATTTGCAACTAATACTTATATGGTATTACTTACAACACTCCCCCTGAAGGTAGCTACGGGATGAAGCGTTGCATTGGGTCTTGTCCTCCAAGGATCGCACTTCGGTGTCTTGCCAGTGCAGGTCCTGGGAGGGGTTTGGTGAGCATGTCAGCCACCATCTGGTCAGTGGGGAGGTACCTCAACTTGATGGTTCCCTGCTCCACGTGGTCTTTGAGGAAGTGCCACTTCACACCGATGTGCTTAGTCTTCTCGCTTACCAAGGCATTTTGGGAGTATGCAATGGCGCTTTGGTTGTCCTCCCAGATGGTGGTGGTTTCGGTGATGGGGGAGTTGAAGATTTCCCCCATGAGTTGTCGGAGGTGGAGTCCCTCCTTGGTGGCGTCATCCGCAGAGTAGTACTCGGCTTCACACGTGGATTGAGCCACACAAGTCTGTTGTTTGGACTTGTAACTGATGGGCCCGCGTCCTAGGGTGAAGAGATAGCCGGAGCGAGACTTGCGGGTGCTGTTGTCCTTGGCCCAATCAGCGTCGGCAAAGCCTGTGAGTTGGAGGCTGTGGTCCATGCCCCCCCCGAACGCCAGGCGCATGTCGATGGTGCCATGAAGGTAGCGGAGGACCTTTTTCAGAGCCTGCAAGTGTGCCTGTGTGGGTGAGGCTTGGGCGGAGCCGAGGATGCTCAATGGGACGCGTGCAGACGGCTGCGTACTGGAGGCTGCCCATGAGGCTGGGGTAGACGTCCTTGGCCACCCCGGTGAGAGAGAGCGAGGTCATGTGCGCGAGGCCGGCGAGAAAGCCCGGGTCCATGGGAAGTGACGACGGCATAGACTCGGACATGCCGTACTTGGCGAGTATGTCGCGCATGAACTTGGATTGGTCTAGCGAGATGGTGCGCGTGGAGCGATCGCGGGTAATGTGCATGCCGAGGAGCTGGGAGAGGTTGCCGAGGTCCTTGATCTTGAACCGTGCTCCGAGTTGAGCTTTGAACGATGCGAGCAAAGTGGCATCATTGCATGCCGCGGGAATGTCATCGACGTACAGGGCGATCATGGCGAAAACGTGACCGGTGCGGTAGATGTATATGCACAGGTCGGAGACGCATTGTTGCCATCCATGGTCGACGAGCCATGCACGAAGTAGCATGTTGAACTCGCGGGGGGGTTGTTTAAGGCCGTAGAGGCAGCGCTTGAGGTGACACACTTTGGACGTGCCATCGTTGAAGCCAAGGGGCTGGCGGATGTACACGTCTTCCCGGATGGGAGCGTAGAGAAACGTTGTGCCGATGTCAAGCTGGCAGAGTTCAAGGTCGCGGGCGGCTGCGATGGTCAGGAAGAGACGCAAGCTGGCCATGCGGATGACTGGGGAGAACGTCTCTGTGTAGTCCATTCCAGCGCGTTGGCTGCACCCCTTGGCGACGAACCCCGCTTTGAAGCGGGAGACGTCGCCGGCGGTATCCGACTTGACTTTGAAAATCCACATGTTGTTAACGACCATTCGGCATGGGGGGAGGTCCACAAGTTCCCACGTGCCGTTGGTGATGAGGGAGGAATACTCCTGCTGCATAGCTGCTTGCCAATGAGGGGCTTGGGCGCTGACCAGCGCAGCCCGGTAAGATTTCGGTTCCACACACTCCGGGGCGGAGAGGAGGGCGACGGCAGTAGAAGACGTGCCGGCAGGTGTGTGTGGGGGACCCGTGATAAGGTCGGGGACGTGAGGGTGCTCAAAGATGTCCTCTTGAGCTTTGCCTTGTTCAGGATCACAACACGCCGTCACGAGGGTCGGAGGGTAGTCGGACAAGTGGGCAACCATATTGCCGTATCGAATGGGGTGTGAGCGGAGCCGAGCATGGCGAGGGGCTGCGGGGGGGGGGGAAGGGGTGTTGGTAATGTGAGGTCAATGGGGTAGGATAGGGGTGAGGCTTGGGGTACGTCTGCCGAAGAGTCGGTGATGACCGAGTCGACGGAGGGTTGTGTGTCGAAGCCTGGGGTGTCATCATGAAAGACAACATGGACGGAAGTGGTGATGCGACGCGTTTCCGGGGTGTAGACACGGTACCCGGGTGCGTCAGGGGGGATAGCCCACCATGACGCCGCGAAATGCTTTTTCACTGAATTTCCGACGTTGTTTGTCGGGGACCTTGGCGAAAACGGCGCAGCCGAAGACGCGGAACTTGGAGGCGTCGGGCACAAACGACGTAAGGAGTGTGAGGGGGACGCCACCATTGGGTCCGACTGAGCGATTGTACGTGCGGTTGCGAAGGTACACAACAGTGCTTATAGCGCACGACCACATGGAGTTGGGAACGGCCATGCTATGGAGCATCGCCGACGCATTGTCCCGGATAGTGCGCCAAGGGCGTTCGGCTTTGCCGAGCATGTGGTGGGCGTATGGGGCAGAGAATTGGACCCCGACGCCGAGGTTTGCGCACATCCGGCGAGTGACAGCATCTTCAAACACAGAGTCGGAGTCAAACTTGAGGACTGGTGCGAACGCGCCCGACTGGGAGTGATGGCGGGCATGCAAGTGTTTGATGTCCAAGAGGATTGTTTCCAACTCCGAACATGTGTCGTCTTTAGACTTAAGGAACCGCACCCACATGTTGTTGGTGTGGTGGTCGATGACGAGTAAGCATTAGCGGAGACCATGTGGGGAGGGGACATTGAATGGGCCCCAGAGATCAGCGGACATGTTGAGGAGGTCAGGAGGGGGCTGGATGGTTTCGCGCAAGCGGCTGTGTTGCGCGGTGTAGCTGTGGCTTTGTGGGGTAAGCAAGAGTCGCAAGAAACTTTGTTTACATAGCTAGCTAACACATGGCTAGTCGGGACACCGTGAGTATGATGGGCATGTAGGCTTTGCATGTTCAGGTGGCCAAACCGACGGTGGCACAGTACGAGGTTACACTGGGCAGAAAGGGCAACCCGAGGTGAGGGGTCAGGTGCCGACGTTGCGGATGGGCTTGAAGTGGGCTCCGGCTGGTGGGGAAGGAGGTAGAGACCGTTTCCGGACGGTTCTAGCACACCCATGCATGTGGGTACCAAAAGCAGACCAATGTCAGAGTGGGAGGGGAAGATGAATTCACATCCGCTGTGAGTTTGCATCCAGCTGACACTAAGAAGTCTGCCGATACGCTGAGCGGGGCGAAATGATAGGTCGGGGGTGTAAAGTGCATACACAGTGCGGTGAATAAGCTAGCCAGAGGCAAGTCTGACAGAAATCCGCACTGAGCCACTCCCCTTAACGTTAACGCCGACTCCTTTCACGCGAGAGGGAGCGGAGGGGGGTGTGAACTTTACGAAGTCATCTCGGAACGCGGTGAGGTTAATCGAGCAGGCGGAATCAACGACCCATAACTATGATAGGTTACGACATGGGGCGAGGGAAGAGGAGAATGCCACGGAGCTGACAGGGACACTCACCTCGTCGTCATCGTAGTCATCCGCGTAGTCCTCGAGGGTGGGTCAGCTGTCGGTGTTATCGGCGGGGGCGTCGTCGGCAGGGACGTCGCTCAGCAGGGCAGCGTGAGCAGAGGTAGTGCCACCGGGGGCGCCGTACTTCTGGACGGTCATCTTACGCTTGACGAGGTTCCACTTAAGGATAGCGTCATCCGGGACAGTGCAGGCGGACATGAGGTGGTTGAGGCTGCCACAAACGCCACACTTGTTGGGTCGACTACCGCGAGGATTACGGTGTGGTTGGCCTCGACCGCTGTGCGAGCCGCGGCCCGCAGCGACGAACGCGGAGATGGGAGGGGGTGATACGACCGGAGCGGGTGTGTCCGGGGCAGGGTCGTCGTCCATGTTGTGCGCGAGGTGGAGGATACTTGCCATCACTTCATCATCCGACAGTAGGTAGTCCGTGTCAAATGCGTTGATGAAGCACTGTTTCGCTTGACGGTGTGGGCAGCTGCTGGAAATACCGCGCAACATGAGGAGACCGAGGTTGTGTGGGTGGATGGTAGCGGAGCCATCAACCATTTGGCATGTCTCGTTGTAGTCATCAAAGGTATGGCGCATGGAGTGGACATAGTCACTCATGGATTGGCCAGAGCGCTGTCTCACCATCAGGTTCTCCAAGAGGGACAAGGAGCGAGCAAGAGACCGGCAGTCGAGGCGTTCACACAGGATGTCCCACGCGGCAGCGGCGCAGTCATGGAGGGCCGGAGAAACGCATTTCATCGCCTGGTCAGCGCGTTGATTCGCACTGGCTGCATGGAGGAGCGACGTGTAGGCGTAGTGTTGCGCTGGTTCGTCAAGCCAAGCGCCGGAGTCGCGGATGGCCAACTGCGGAATGAGATATGCGGCCTTGATGGAGAGGAAATTAAGGAAGGTCCTCTTCCACTGCTTAAAGTCCGTGGTCGGGCCCATGACGGGGACCGACATTTTCATGGACCGGTTGAGGACTTCCTTGTCAAAGCCGGGGGCTTCGTGTGCCGCTCGGCCGATGACTACCGGGTCAATGGTGGGGCGACGACCGCCACGGGTGGTGTGGTCGCCACGCTGGGCTGGGGGAGAATGCCGTCCATGGAAGGGAGGAGGTGGACCACCGGGAAAGGGAGAGCGGCCGGCCATGGTATGTGGCGGGCCGTACGGGTGCGGGTGGCCACGGGAGGGGGGGGACGAGGGGAGAGCACGCCTCCGGGAGGAGAGGTCCGGGGTTGTGAAGGGCATAGCCAAGGGTGGGTATGGTGAAGGTGGTGGGAGGTGATCAACCGGGAGCTCGTGACGCGAGGGCTCGGGGTGCGCATCGGGACGTGATGGCTCGCGGTGCGCATCGGGACGGCGTTGCGCGACGGCGGGGTCGCCAACAGAACATGCAACGGTAGCAGCAGCGAAGGCCGTTTGTGCGTCCGGTTGGGTGGAGCCAAGCTGGGGATGCTCAAGCAGGGGGAGGGTTTGCACGTCGCGGCCGTCCGGAAAGGGTTCGAGCTGCGCATCGCGGCGGCGCTGAGCGACATGGGTGTCAAGATTAGCAACCGCAGCTGCAGCAGCAGCAACAACAACGTCGGCCGACTGCGAGTCCATGCGAGCGTCAATGAGCGCCATTTGCTGAAGGACGAGCGCGAGAGTATCCGGGGTGCGATCGAGAGTGCTCTGCTGAGAGCCAAGGTCAGGGGAAGCAAGAGGCGAAACATGCGGAGAGTCGGCAGAGCGAGTTTTCGGCGCCATTTCGACAAAGGGCGAAAAAGAAAGAGCAGAATAAAAAACAGGCAGCGGTAAAAGCCGCTAGCCGGACTTGTGCCTAACAGTGGTTTTAGAGAGACGGCCTGATGTGTGAGGTGCTACTTTGGTTAGGCTAAGATGGCAACCTTAGACTAATAGTAGAACCTAATCTCTGGATCTAATTATACAGCGTAGAGAGAATTAGTAAGATTGTCTTAGGAACAGGGTTTCTTACAATCTGGGTGTGGCGTGATTCTATTCTGTACCGGTCTCTCACCTCTACCAGTAAGTCCCCGTCTTAAATATCCACACCTCAGGTGTTCTAGAAACAGCCTTAGAACCTGTAGCTTGTGCTGTCTGCTAACTAAACCAAACTATTATTGGTGATACAGATTATCTGAGATTATCTGTACCGTCTATCAAATCTTATCGCACAAGCTCTTAGAACTATCTAGAAAAGAACTATCTAGAAGAGATACTGCTAGTAACTCTGTACTGTCGAGGGAAAATACGGCGATACAGTTGTACTGCCGTGATGACAATAAAAGAGTCACTGAATATCGCTAAGATACAGGTACTATTTAGAGGAAATAAATAATGTCAGATACTAGCACTTAGCTAAATGGCTAGGATATGACACTCTCCCCTCCTTAAGCACCAGCGTCCTCGCTGTGCAGTACTCAGGGTCTTGGTTTCTTGGGGGTTCTTGCAGGCCAGCGATTGCGAAATCTGACAAAGTCAGGGGTGCCAGAAAATTCTCGATAAACATCCGTTCGAAGGAATTCGGAAAAGATGTTTAAGTGGTTGACTCCTCGCATGGGTTCCCAAGTGTCCTCGCTAGGTACGTTGAACGGTGCTGCCCAGCGGACCTTAAACAAAAGTCCCGTGCCATTGGAGTTAAAAGCCACGTCGAGTATTTTATCGACTTCAAATCGCTTCGCATCGTGCACAATCGGAATTGGCTGTGCACTGTTGGCCTGTTCTGGTTCTGAATTCCATTTCTCCAGTAAACTGGCGTGTACAACATCGTGAATCCGTACTCCAGGGGGTAGCTTAAGCCGAAATGCAACCGGGGAAACTTCCTCCGTAATGAGAAACGGTCCAATGTAGCGGTCGCGTAGTTTAGAACATGGCTGTTGTACAAACCGTAGATTTGTCGCCTTGAGCTTAACCTTGTCGCCAACTGTAAAAGGTACTGGTAACCGGTGCCGATTTGCAGCGTCTTGCATGTGTGCCTGGGCTGCTTTGACGCAGTCGTGGGCAAATCTGTGCATCTCGACCAGAATCTTCACTTGCTCCGGTAAAGTACGGCTAGGCTCGTTATCGTCAAATGTAGCCGTTGTTGGAGATGTCGGCTCAAATCCTAGCGTCGCCTTAAATGGAGACATAGTCGTTGACGTAGAAACCGCTGCGTTGATCGCGAACTCCACGTTGGTAAGGTGTTGAACCCAGTCGTCGTGCAAGGGGTGCACATAGCATCGTATGACTTGCTCCCATGTCTGGTTTACTCGCTCAGTTTGGCCATCTGTCTGGGGGTGATAGCTCGTAGAGATATTAAGCTTGGTGCCAACAGCCCTAAATAGGGTTTGCCAGAAGTCGCTCATAAACCGGGGATCTCGATCGGATATTAATTTCCGTGGTAAGCCAAAATGCCGAAAAACAGCGCGGTGCATAACTTTTGCTAATTGTTCCGCTGTAATCGTTTTCGTAATTGGCTCGACAATCGTCCGTTTCGTAAGCATACAGACGAATACCACCACAGCATCATACCCATCGCACTCAGGAAGGTCCGTAATCAGGTCAAGCGATACATGCTCAAAGGGCCTGGTCGGTACCTCATGCGATTGAAGGAGTCCATAAGACTTGTGTCGCGCTGCCTTGTTGCGTTGACAGGTAACACAGCTGCGTACATAGTGTTGTACTGTCCGCTTCATGTTAGGCCACCAAAACGTCCGGGTTACTGCTGCCAATAGTCGAATAATACCAGGGTGTCCCGCGGTCGGTGCGTCGTGTAGTTCGTACAATACTCTTGATCGCAATGTAGAGACGTTCGGAACATACAGTCTTGTCCCGTAGGCGTACAAGAGTCCATTAGATTGACGTACCAGCCAGGTAGGCAGAGATTTCCGGGTAAGCAGATATTTGTCCGAATCATAAGCACTTTTGATTTCCGCATGAAGTCCAGAGTCAGGATGTAACCGGGATTCCAGGGAAAAAATCTGTGCGTGTAACTCGCATTCTGCTTCGTCGTTGGTCCAATCGCGTAATAGTTGCAGCTTCTGTAATGAGTCCTTCAGGTCAGGTCGGCGAGACAGAGCGTCTGCCTGGTTGACTGCTCCCTTCTTGTATACGATGTCCATCTGTCGCTGGTAAGGTGCTAAAACTTGAAGCCATCGCACCTGTCGAGTAGACAAATCGCGCTGCCGAAAGAAGTGTCGCAACGTGTCGTGGTCCGTAATTACTGTAAATCCCGCCGCGCCATCTAAGTAGCAACGGAACTTCAGTAGAGCGTCTCGAACTGCCAGTAGCTCTTGTTCGTGGACAGGATAGTGTACCTCATGCTTGTTCATCTTTCGAGCATGGTACGCAACAGGTTGTAATCCAATACCTTGGTCTTGTAATAGCACAGCTCCTACTGCAAATCCAGAAGCATCTGTGTACAGTGTGTACCTTGCATTAGGAGAAGTGTCAGGAATTACCAGTACTGGTGCACGTACCATCGCGTTTTTAATTTGCTCGAATGCTGACTCGGCTTGAGGAGTCCAGCGAAATTCCGGTGTCTTCTTGGTCAGGTCCGTTAATGGGGTTGCTAGGGTTGCGAATTGGTTGATAAACCTCCGGTAATATCCAGCAAGTCCCAGAAATCCACGTACTTCAGTCACAGATTTCGGTCGGGGCCAATTTTGTACTGCCTCAACCTTGTCGGGGTCCATTCGGATCTGTCCAGCTTCCACCACATGCCCAAGAAAATTGACGCTCGATCGTCCGAAGTAACACTTAGAGAGTTTGATATGCAACTGGTGTCGCTGCAACTCTCGTAACACGAGTCGAATATGCTCGAGGTGTTCGTCGGCCGTCTTACTGTAGATCAACACGTCGTCCAAATATACCACGCAGAACTTGCCAAGATACGGGGCCAAAACTCGATTCATCATCGCTTGGAATCCAGCTGGGGCGTTACAAAGTCCAAAGGGTAGAACGCAGTACTCGAACAGTCCGTAATGAGTTCGGAATGCTGTCTTATGTATGTCGCGCTCTTTGACTCGAACTTGATGGTAGCCTTTATACAGGTCCAGCGTGCTGAAATAGTGAGCCCCATATAGCGAGTCGAGTAACTCATCAATCCGGGGTAACGGTGTTCGGTCTTTCCTCGTGAGGTCGTTGAGTTTCCGGTAGTCTACGCACATACGCATGGTACCATCCTTCTTGCGTACAAATAAAATCGGGGCACCATACGGAGATTTAGACGGACGAATCCAGCCTTTTGCGAGTAAGTCTTGCAACTGTACTTGAACCTCCCGGAGTTCTGCTGGTGACATACGGTACGTTCGCTCCTTAGGTGGTTCATCGCACTCCAAATTAATTTCAAAGTCGCACTCGCGAGTTGGCGGTAGACCGTCAGGCTCCTTGATAATGTCCGTAAACTCATTCAGGGAATCTCGTAACGAAGTCGTCCACTCAGGTTGTTGATCAGTGTTGATGTCGTCGACCGCGTCCTGTACTTCTCGTAGTCCAATCACGAAGAGGTCTGCTGGTTGTTGTCTAAGCAGCTTTGCCATCGCATCCGCCTCCAAGTGATGTACTGTCACAGGTACGGTGTACTCGTCGCCAGACACCATAGCTTCGCCAGTTTTACGGTCGCGAATCGTTTTAGTAGACCAATCTATATCCGGGTTGACGGCTTGTAACCAAGGTTGACCGAGGATGATGTCGAATTTATCCAGTTCTGTCGTAATTGCGTCCAGACGTATGTCTAGGGTCCCTACTGTGAGTACTTCATTCCGTAGTCGCTGGCGAGTCGTAGTTGTACTACCATCTGCCAATTTTATCCGGTATTTCTCTCCAGTAACCGTCGGAATGTGATGCTCCCGTACCCACTCAGCCTTGCAGAAATTTTCCGAAGCGCCAGAGTCAACCAAAATACGGCATCGATGTCCGCGTAAGGTGCCTCCCAACACTAACAGACTTGTTCCAGACTGGGTTGTGGATACATGTAGCGTCGCAGGAACACTGTCTTCTAGTCGGACGTTCTTGTTCATCCACCCGTCAATCGGTTTCCCAAAAGTCTCGTAACGAAGAGGGAACTGCTGTTCTCCACAGACTAGATAACCCGTACGCCGTGCCGAAATTAATTCCTTCCAGGTAGCCCATACTGCCCGAGAAGTTGACGTAGCGTCCGGTATCGATCCGGGTCGAACGCGAGCGATATACACGTAGCGCTTATTCTGTCCGGAAGACTCCGTCCCTAAAAGGCGTAAATTTGTTTCGCTCACCTTTAATCCAGTTGTCTCCGTAAGAGCTCGCACTGCTGTGTATTCCGGGGTCGCGTCTTCAATCTCCTGTTTGCCACCAGGAAACCAGACCATGCCAGTGTCCTCTTTCGCTAGTAACACTCGTCGGCCATCGGTAACAAGAGTCGTCGAGTGAGTCCAGTAGGTCTTCGGGGGATTCTGTAGGTTCTGAGGCAGAAATCGAACTCGATCGGTGTCGTCGACGTAGACTTGCGTCGTCCATCTTGTCGGTCCAACATCTTGCCTTCTTCCTTCTATTCCATCGTTCGTGGGGCAGGTAAACACATGTTCTTTCGCCGCCAGCTCGTCGACAAGTCGGAAATTTCGCAGCAGCTTGAACCATGGTTTTGCCCTCCATTTTGGAACCACTATAACCGCTCTCAGATGGGGATGAAGCAGTTTACTCCGCAAATAATGGCCCAAAAAATCTTCTAATTCATTAAATGGCGCATTTAGCCAAATTCTCCGGTACTTCTGTAAATCTCTCTCCTGAAATGGGCGCGCCGGACAGCAAAAATCCTCCGCCACTTGAGAATTAAGGCCGTCATTATCGCTAGCTCCATCTAAGTCGAAAGGTCCGTAGGTCTGAGAGTACTTCAGGAAATACTCCCTATTCATCATCCAGTCGCTAAAGTCCTTGCTCCTAAAGACTGGCCTCAATGTCGTTTGAGGTAACGGGTCTCGTACTTCTTCTGTTCTGGTCTCTTCCTGAGTCGCTGTAGGAGACGAAACCTCATCCTGCAGCTTGCCGCGAGCTGCCGACTCAGGTCTCACTTTCCCGGCCGGGATTTCCTCGTTCTGTCATTCTTCTTGTTCTTTCTGTCTGGGCAGTCGATAGCGATGTGTCCCTTCTTGTGGCAAATGAAGCACTTGCCCTCCTTCTTAAATCTGTCGACCTCCTCTTGAGTGAGGCGTCTAATCTCGTACAGCTCCCGCGGCTTTTCTTCGGTCGCGCCATGCGAATCTTCCTCCAACTCACTGTCGATCTCCTCCGCTGCCTCTGAAAAGTCGCTGTCTTCTTCGATGGCGTTCAGTCGGCCTGTCGAGCGTTGGGTCGTCTCAATCTTGGTCTCCGCTGCCTCCGCTCGCAGAGCTGCTTGAATCGCCTCGTGT
Organism: Tetraselmis chui; assembly: GCA_026401115.1. Lineage (NCBI taxonomy): Eukaryota > Viridiplantae > Chlorophyta > Chlorodendrophyceae > Chlorodendrales > Chlorodendraceae > Tetraselmis > Tetraselmis chui. The sequence continues at coordinate 35,135 of JAPMLY010001303.1, forward strand.
AGGGTCTTAGGGTTTTTCAGGGCAACTTCCTTATGAATCGAGGGTCTCAAACCGCGCTGGAAATCATGTACGTTATCTTCTTCGTGACGGTGAGGAAGCTCCAATAATTGTTCTCGAAAATAGTTCGCGTACTTCAGGACCGTGGTTTTCTGTCTCGCTTTGTCCAAATTCAATCTCGCTTGTTCCGCCGGTGTTCTTCCGCAGAATTCCTGAATTAAGGATTTCTCCATCTCAGAAACTCCGGAAAATCCTCCACCGACTTCATCTCCAGTCTGCGCAACTTGGGAGTACCACCACTTCGATAGTGGTCCTTCCAGAAAGCCAGATACCCAGTACACTCCTCTTTGCTCTTCAGGGTTAACGCTGTGATACCGTAGATACCCTCGTGCATGTCGGAACCAGTTTCTCAGCTCGTCGATGTTAGTCGTAGCGATGCTCTTGATCTTGGCTGGTTTGACATCGTTCGGCATCATGCTTGGCATCTCTCGCGTCCTCTCCGATCTCAATTGTTCTCCTCGAAGAAAATTCTCCGTTTCTCGGCTTCTGTTCACTCGTCCTTCAAAATGCCTGAAACCGTTGTCGACGTGGTCACGCAGTTGAGATAGCTCGGTCGAAAAAGTGTCAACTCGGTTACTTAGTCGTTGTAGCATCTCGGTGACGTGTACCGACATAGGCTCCATCGTGGGACTCGATCCTTCTCGCACTGTCTGTCTTCTACCATCTGTCGACGTCGGCTGTGTCGGCCCAGAAGGCGCCCCCTCTGGTCGACCATCAACTTCCTCTGGTAGTCTCTCTCCTGCTCGGTTAGACATCTTCGTCTCGTCTAGCTGTTCTGAGGCTCCGAAACCACGTGTGAGGTGCTACTTTGGTTAGGCTAAGATGGCAACCTTAGACTAATAGTAGAACCTAATCTCTGGATCTAATTATACAGCGTAGAGAGAATTAGTAAGATTGTCTTAGGAACAGGGTTTCTTACAATCTGGGTGTGGCGTGATTCTATTCTGTACCGGTCTCTCACCTCTACCAGTAAGTCCCCGTCTTAAATATCCACACCTCAGGTGTTCTAGAAACAGCCTTAGAACCTGTAGCTTGTGCTGTCTGCTAACTAAACCAAACTATTATTGGTGATACAGATTATCTGAGATTATCTGTACCGTCTATCAAATCTTATCGCACAAGCTCTTAGAACTATCTGGAAAAGAACTATCTAGAAGAGATACTGCTAGTAACTCTGTACTGTCGAGGGAAAATACGGCGATACAGTTGTACTGCCGTGATGACAATAAAAGAGTCACTGAATATCGCTAAGATACAGGTACTATTTAGAGGAAATAAATAATGTCAAATACTAGCACTTAGCTAAATGGCTAGGATATGACATGATGCCCGCCGACCCCTCGGCCTAACGCCCCGGGGTGTCTCAAAGCACCTGTTCTATATCCTCCACCCAGTGTGGGGCACAAGTCGAGGCCAAGGCCATGAGAGATGGAGCGCTGCGCTGGCGGCTGAGTCGCTAAGATAATACTAAAAAAAAAGGTAAGCTAGGGCTGTCGTGCAACTTGTGGATGCGTATTCACCCGATAGTGCGCCCCCCCCCTTCTCCAGCTTGGACATGTGTGCACCATGTCCACACACGACGAGTGCGTCGGTGTGGGTGGCTGTCTGTCGCCGTCGAGTAGCTGACGTAAGAGGGGTGGAGGTGGGTTTTAAATCGCAGTTTATACTGGCGATACCGCCGACTACAAGGTGAAAGTACTAAGTGTCTATAGAAACTTGCCTTCTGCGGGAGAGCTGTCGATCGCACCTCGCCGAACCAGGTTGTCGCGCGTGAGTGACGTGAGGCGGGGGCCCATAACCTATTGAACCATGCAAACACGGTTAGTGTGGAAGATAACTCACGCAAACGTAGTTACAGTCACAGTCACGGAAACATGACAGTCACAGAGACAACCAACCTACAGGGGTGGTGTCGGGACAACAAAAGTGGGAGAGCTGTAGCCTAGCGACAACTCTGTACCGAGTCAAACAGTTTATCGGTATGTCCGATTTAGACATGTACTAATCATATCTAGAGTAGCTTACAATAGCTATCTGCAACTAATACTTATATGGTATTACTTACAACAAGTCCATCTACCATGTACGTTTACAACTCCTCAAATGCTTTTTGGGCCGGCTATGTGTATCCCGAGTACCCGTGGCGTCCATCACGGTTGCGTTTTCGGGGCCATATTGAAATTGAAATTGAAATTGAAATTGTTTACAACATGTACCGTATGCGCCGGTTTTTCACCAAAAGCCGGATGCGTCGGCTGCTGCCTCTGGGCCCTCCCAACTATGCCATACAGGGAACTTACAAGTCAGGGCTAGACCGTTGACCACCTAAATCCTACCTCTCCAATGGTTGTCGGAGGTTTTACTCCCCCCCGGGGAGGTGTGCAAGAAGAGGCGAGGGCTGCGTGCACTTAGGGGCGTGCGAAGGGGCAATGTGCGGAGGCGCGGCGGGAGGTCGTGCGGGACTTGATGCGGTATATGAGTAGGAGATGATGCAGCCATTGGACAGTGTGCGTGTGGAGCTGTGTAAGGATGCGAGACGTGTCAAGGCGTGCTTTGGAGATGAGTTTGTCAGGGGGGTCAGTGCGGGCTGTGAGTAGGGAGGTGAGACTCGTGATGGTGGAGGAGTGCGGTGTGCCTGTGCGGCTCATGACGATGGGGAGGATGTCTACCACTGTGCATGGCCATTGGCTGCGGATGGCGTTTGCGAGGGGAGTGTATTTGGCACGTATGAGGTTAGCTGTGTGGGAGAGGTTATTGTATGTGCAGTACTTCCATTCCCCTATCTGAATCTTTTTTTATGGAAGCGTAACGTCGGCGACCGTTTGAGTGACCCACAAATCGAGGTTCGAGGATGCGGATAAAGTCGGGTTTGTGTGCGGGGGGTCGTAGCGCAGGGGGGAGAATCTCAGGGGGTAGGATGGCGGGACACGAGGTTAGGGAGTCGGGCGAGAGACCTTCGTCAGCAGCAACAAGGCGGGAGGGCATGTGGGTGGGGTGGGGTGGGTGGCAGTCATGGGGGGTGTGGGCAAGAGAGGGGGAAGCAAAGGATTTTATGGGTTTGTTACCGAAGTCCGCGGTGATGGTTTCCCAGCGGCCACCGTTGTGGCGTTCCAGTAGGGAGAGGAGGAGTTGCAGCGCGCTGATGTGTCGGTCCTGTCTTAGACCAGACATGGAGGGGCAGTTACCGGCCATGTGGCCGTTACTAGTGAATTGGCCACATAGAGGGCAGCGGAGGGTGGGGTTATGGGTGAGTAGGCGGGTGTTGTGGACTCCCCACATGAATTCGTGTTTGTGTGTGAACTGGATGTTCGTGAGGGTTGAGTGCTTTTTGTGGAAAGAGAAATCGGCGCCGTCCCCCGCGGCGCGGGCGAGGAGGGCACCGTGTTTGGTAGTGTGCGAAAGGGGTGTGTGTGTGTGTGTGTTTGGTGCTGTAGGTGTGTGCGTCGGCTTTGAGGTTCGGGGCCATATTCTTCGTAATTGTCTCCTCTCGGATATACAAGAAGTTAGGTGTGATTGCTCCGAACGAATCCATTGTTTGTACGTATTCTGACGATGATCACTTCTTGGGACCCCCTGCGTCTCTCGTGGCTATTGGTGAGGCTATGCCGGTGGCGTATGCTAGCGTCGGCTTCACGGTGATCATCCGCAAAAATGCTTGTATTTCCCTTTGGGTGTTGGTGACGCGTTCGATAACTAACCAAATGGCCACATCATGCGGGGCGTACATGCTTCCACGTAAGGGACGAAGTGTTCTCACGGGGGGGCAATGGGTGCATTTTAGTTTGCTCGTGACGTGTTCGAATCGGCATTAAGCAAGTACGAGCCCCGAGGCCTAGGGTGACCGCCTAACGGATTTGGCAGCTCACCGGCACTTTTACACCGCGCTTCGTATCCATCAATATTGCCACCGCCGCTTCACACACTTTGCCCGTACGGTCCCCCGCGGTCTTGGCAGGGGCCAAGGCGACGGTGACTATGTCGTCACCTTCCTCGAGTGCGCTGACATTGCCACCTTTGATGTGGCGGCTGTGATATTGGGCCTTCCCGAAACTAGCCTACCCCACAACACTCGTTCCGATATGTCTCTTCTCATACGTTTTGAAGGCATGGGGTTGGGGGATTCAGCTGCCTTGGCGAATGCGGCCCACGTCGGAGCGGCCGATTTGGGAGTGGGCTCCGCTATTCGTTTTCTTACAACGCAAGACGCTGTTTTCTTACACGGGGATACCCACGACGATGTTCCGATGGAGCCGACCATGCACGGACGGCTAGCGACTATTATGACAACAGCGGCGTCCCGCTCGCCAAGCTAGCCGGACGGACACGACGCCGACAACGAACCCATGTGGTCGTTAGAACTCGCTTCGTCGTGGGCGCGCTTGGATGCCGCGTGCGGTTCTCATGTTCTCGCCGAGTCCGAACCCCTCATAACCACGGCCTTAGCGATGCTTCTCCCGAAGCGTCCCACGATGGCCTGCGCACGCAGCGTAGATGGAACCCAATCATACAACGAACACATCACTCGGTCCTTTGATAATTTGACCTCGCTCGTACCCCTTTCCGCGTTTGACACTGATGTGTTTATAAAGCTACAACCCGACATTATGGAGCGCTTCAACTTGCTTCGCTTCGCGAAGCTCGCTCCCACGTTTTATAATCGCGCTAAGCCGGAGTCTAGGCGTTTTGTCTCCCGTATCGAGCACGGCGCCCTTGCGTCTTTTGCTTCGGGCCCGCCTACGACGGGCCGCTGAAGCGAGCTCCGCCACAAGTTCCTTGAACACTACTATGCCGTCTTCCGCGTCGCGGTCTGTCCCATTTTTGGTCTGCCATCATCCCGCATCCTCTCCACTCTACGTCCCCCAACCGCTTGTGCTTCTTGCCATCTCTAAATTCAAGCTTTGCATGGTGCATTCGAGTCGGCGGGTGTCGACATGTCGGCTGACACGTGGGCTACTGCATTTGCTGACCACTTGGCTCGATTCAATGAAGATGCTTAGGTCCATACCGCTAATTCTTGGTTAGAGACGGCCCTTGCGGAGATCATCTCCGAGGTTCGTGGCGCACTCGGGGTTAGCGTCGAGGTTCTCACGGACCCCACGATGTTTGTTCAAATCCCAAACGGCAATGACAACCTCCTTGCGGATGTGCGTGTCTTGTGCTATCACGGCATCCGAGGCTCAAACTTGCGATTGATGCCGTGGCTTCCAGTTTAATCGGCGTTTCTAGTCCCCCTTCTCCCGATGTCGCTCTATGCCGTGCTGATAATGCCGCCTTCGAGAAGTACTACGAGGGGGTGAGGAGTCGCCCCGAAATCCGCTTCATTCCCTTTGCGGTCACGAAATTCGATGCTCTCGGCGGCCACACCACGGCTTTTTTGACCGAGTTAGCAAAGCAGGCAGCCGCCTCTAATGGGATGCACGTAGGCAAGTTGTTGGTCTCTTGGTGCCGAAAGGCTTCTCTCGCCGTCCATGTCACTCACGCGGAGAGCGTCTTGCGCGGGTTGTCCGCCGCCGCGGACGATGTGGAGGCCGCTTCTTCCTCGGCTTGGATGCCTTCTCCTGCCACGGCGCTCGTCACCCGCGCCACGGGCTACAAGTGTCTCCGTGCTTCCTCGCGCGGCGCATGAGGCGCCGCTTGATGCCTCCCCACGTTGTGTTTTCCAGCGTTGCGTGGGACTTTCTTGCGTTCTCTTATGTTTCATCAACTAGATTTGTACACAATGTGGTGCATCCCTTTGCCGCGCCTCGGATTCCATTACCCTCTTGTCACCTTTGGTCTCTTGCCCCCCCCCCTTTCCATGTCCGCGTTTCTATAGTGCCCCTTGTAATCGATGATTAATTCTGTGACCATCCGAGTGTTTTAGGTCTACCGGCGGCAAGGTAGGTCGAGATTACTGAAAATACGCATGTGAACCTATTGTAGGCTATTTCTCCGCTCTCATACAAGGTTACTTAAACTGCCCTTCCGCTTACAGGCACAACATCCACCGCGACACCCTCTTATCCATCACATACACCCTTAAAACCCGCTGCGACGCAGGCATCCGTACACACCTCGGCAAAGTCAAAGCCCACAACCACTCCCTAGGTAACGACCTCGCAGACACCCTCGCCAACCTAGTCGCGGATGGTCACCCACCCGACACTACATACACCACATGTTCAGAGGTCACGATAGGCCACTGGACCTGGCCATACACCCTCATTCCACAAACCCTAGGAGACCCCATACCCTATAGGTACACCAACCTCAAAGTTGACGCACACACCTACATCACCAAACACACACACACACCTCTCTCGCAAACAACCAAACACGGTGCCCTCCTCGCCCGCGCCGCGAAGGACGGCGCCGATTTCTCTTACCACAAAAAACACTCAACCCTCACAAATATCCAGTTCACACACAAACAAGAATTCATGTGGGGAGTCCACAACACCCGCCTACTCCCTCATAACCCCACCCTGCGCTGCCCCCTATGTGGCCAATTCACTAGCAACGGCCACATGGCCGGTAACTGCCCCACCATGTCTGGCCTAAGACAGGACCGACACAACAGCGCGCTACAACTCCTACTCTCCCTATTGGAGCGCCACAACGGAGGACGCCGGGAAACCATCACCGCAGACTTCGGTAACAAACCCATAAAATCCTTTGCTTCCCCCTCTCCTGCCCACACTCCGCTTCACTGTCACCCACCCCACCCTACCCACATGCCCACCCGCCTTGTTGATGTTGACGAAGGTCTCTCACCCGACTCCCTAACCTCGTGTCCCGCCATCCTCCCACCTGAGATCCTCCCCCCCGCGCTACGACCCCCCGCATACAAACCCGACTTTATCCGCCTCCTCGAACCTCGGTTCGTAGGCCACACTAACGGTCGCCGCCGTTACGCATCCATAAAAAAGATTCAAATAGGGGAATGGAAGTACTGCACGGACAACAACCTCTCCCACACAGCTCACCTCATACGTGCCAAATACACACCCCTTGCAAACGCCATCCGCAGCCACTGGCCAGGCACAATGGTTGACATCCTTCCCATCGTCATGAGCCGCACAGGTACACCGCACTCCTCCACCATCACGAGTCTCACCTCCCTACTCACAGCCCGCACTGACCCCCCTGACAAACTCATCTCCAAAGCACGCCTTGACACGTCTCGCATCCTTACACAGCTCCACACGCACACTGTCCAATGGCTGCATCACCTCCTACTCATATACCGCATCAAGTCCCGCACGTCCCCCCGCCGCGCCTCCGCACATTGCCCCTTCGCACGACCCTAAATGCACGCAGCCCTCACCTCTTCTTGCACACCTCCCCGGGGGGGAGTAAAACCCCCGACCCCCATTGGAGAGGTTGGATTTAGGTGGTTAACGGTCTAGCCCTGACTTGTAAGTTCCCTGTATGGCATAGTTGGGAGGGCCCAGAGACAGCAGCTGTCATAGTCTACGACGATGACGCTGGAAGATTATTAGTATTAGCGACTAATATCATCTGCTGATGCTGGATAATAATGGTATTTCCTCTAAATAGCAGCTACGTATCTTTGGATACAGGATTAGAATGATAATAAATTGTATATAGCGATAAAGGGTCGTATGACGAGCATAGCGACGAAAGGAGCGAGCTCGTCATATTAGAATTATTGTACAATAGAATAGTTAGTACCAGTACCGGAAGCGTGGGATGATGAATAATTATACCCGCACCGGTTCTAGAATTAGTTAGAGGTGAAGTCTCCAGAGACTTCTACAGTGTCGCTGTGCTGCGAGTAGGTAATACTCTATAGTAATATTTAATAGTTTAGATTAGAAGCAGCACAGCACACCAAATTGGAATTGGTGGCTTTCTGGTACCTTCGACCGGACGCCTATAAATTTAGCGACCGGCACATTTGCCAGGGAGTCACTCGGGTTACCGTTTAGCGGTAGATTGTAACAAGAACCCCTCTTCCAATCATCCGCTCTATTATTCCTTCCACTAGGAAACGATCCAGAGAATGGGCCCAAGATGCCGCTCGTCCTGCTAGAGGGCGAGTGGTCCCACAACACTTGGTTTCGAGAGCCACTAGTGGTAGCGACGAGAGGGATGTTTGGAGAGGCGGAGAAGAACAAGACGGCACCTAAGGACACCGAAGGTTCGACGGAAGGGACGCCGACCGCGGACGTATACCGGCTTTGGTTGAAGGAGTCGAGTCCGATTTGCGAGACGATGGAGCGCGGCCAAGATTCTACCGAGGAGGAGATGAGGCCACCGTTCAAGCTATTTTAAGAGGCTTTTGACGAGCTGGCGCACGAGAAGGACTTCGTGCAAGAACCCGTGATCTAGCGACTACGGACCAGTAGAACCAGCGAGTCGAGAAGACGCTAAAGGAGCTTTACGCGGGAGATGAAGGTTTTCCGGCTAGCGATAGTCGACCGGCTAGTACACCGTGATACCGTATGTAACACAGCGTGCTTATGTGAAACCGGCCGATTTTGATTCCTTGCCGTATGCCTCCGCGTATCGTGAATACGAGTATCGCACGTTTTATTCCTGGCGGGTGAGTTTCTGTATCGAGGAACCGCGTCGAGGAGATTTCGCGAGATTTTGCGACTAGGAGCTAGTACCATTTGAAGCGACACAACGGAGATTTGATGAGACGCCGACGTGTTCGACTTATGGTGACTTTGAGTCGATTGTTTTGCGAGATGCGTGCAACGAGATGCTCATTCCTGCAGCGAGATGCCTTCGAAGCTGAGCGAACGCTACGTCGAGAGAAGACCAGTATGGGCCAAGAGATGCTGTACTGGTTGCGCCACTGAGATTTCGGACTGAAGACAGAACAGATTGAAGAAGAGACTGAAGACAACGTTGTTGAGACGGGCTGGCAGATACCGGCATATCTGTGCCGCGAGTGTATTTTTGTCATTTTTGGCGGAGTATACTCGTACGCAACAGTTCGAGAGAAGAATGAAGATCTGGAAGGCTTCTACGCATTAATGACAGGGAGACGTCAGAAGAAAATCCTGAGTGACCCCGTTTCTCTGTCCGCGCGTGATTTCTTTCAGAAGAGAACCAGCGAAGAACCGTTGGTAAGAGAAGAACTTGAAGGATTGAAGATTTTGGTACGCGAAACTTCGCGAACTACGGAGTGCGACAGACATTATCGCTACACTACGAGTAAGCGAATGTGGGTTCTACGTACCGATATTATGAGATGACCGAGTGGTGCAGTACCTGTACGCCGTGACCCGTATACCGGAAATACGGAATAATTGCGGGATGCGAGAGCGGCGAAGACATCTGTACCATGAGGGCAAAGAGACTGGCGAGCCGAGTCGAGTGAGCTAAGCTGGCAAGGCCTGCTAGAGCGTGCGCGAGAGTGCTACGCAAGACTTTGAGAAGGACCGAGAAGACGCCGAGTCTAGTACGTTCAGCGGCCCTGTTCCGAGGCGAGGATGCCACGGGATTGGACGTGCTTGACGAACCACTGGTGCGAGCAAGACTGGCGGATGCGACAATGATTAACGAGTGTACGTCGAGGACTGCACTGCGGTTGAAGTTGTTTTTACTGGCGAGTTTGTTTCCTGTATGGGCGGGAGACCTACGAGCAGAAGTCTTTGCGGTGGTACGTGGCGACGTATTCTATCCGGTTCTACAGTTCATCTGATATTCATCTGTGCAATTATTGTACCGGTGAATTTTCTACCGACCTGATTACGGATAATCTGCGATTTATTTGGTTTCCTGGAGTTCACGAGATCGAGTTCGTGCGACGATTTGCTGTCATTTTACAAATTTGGGCGATGAGGAGTGATATACGGTATTCTGCGATTTTATCGCTATATTCTGCCGTGTACCTGTACCCTTTTTGTGGAGTGGAGCTTTTACCGTTACATCAGTACCCGAACTTTGAGAGGCTACGAATCAACTTCGAGAGTACCCGTACCTGTATCGCTAGCGTGACATGCAGCTGCGATCAGTTGGACATCCTTGGAGCTGACAACGGCCGACAAGTGGACATTCTGGTTACCTGGACGACGCAGTACCGTGACCTGGACGGCAGATTTTGGATCGGACTGTGACAGAACGTGACGCGTACACCTGTTGGACGTGTTACACCCAGAACAGAACCGTAGAACAGAACAGAACGTGACGCGGACACCTGTTGGACGTGTTACACCCAGAATGGAACAGAACCCCAGAACAGAAACTAGAACGAGAATTTGAGAACAAACGGACACACCTGGACAGAAGCTGGACCTGGCTGATTATGGGCTTTACCGGAGTATTTCCAGTTCAACCTGGAGTATTTCGAATCTGGCTTCAGCGAGAGGACCTGCTAAATTCAGATGTGATCGAAGAATGGCGACATGGCAGTAGTGATGCGATTTCTTACAAGTACCTGTTCGCCATGAGATTGCGGATTGGGACTGTGGAGCACCATGATGACCTGCTAAGTCACCGAGACAAGACGAGATGAGGAAGCAGACGACTCGACAGGACTCTCTACACGACAGGAGGACATGGCGGAAGACAAGCATAGCGTAAAGAGGTTCGCATAGCTTGACCGATGGGAGATGCGCCAACCTGTGTTGTATTTTGGCGACGACAGTTTCAGTCGCTACAGTTTGCACAGACGGGCATATTTTTCCGGACGTTCTGCGATGCGTTTTGTATTTCATCGGATGAAGCGCAGCAAGACGACCGCTACTTTTCCTGATTCTGGTGGAGTTTACTCGTATTATTTTGACTTTCCGTTAATTTCAAATGACGGATTGTGATCTGTACGAGTATCAACCGAGTTTTTCCTGTTTCCGAGAGAAGACCGTTTGTGGCTGCTGATTCCTGTGGAGCAGCTACACCTGTATTATATTTCGTCTACAGTATCTGTGGTGATTTTTCCTGTAGATCCCGACTACCGATGGCGATACCGTATCCTGTCTTGGAGGTGGAGACGATACCGCATGGCTCTTTGGTAGCGAGTACAGTGTTTCGCAATGGGACGAGACTGCGAGAGGACTGCACGCGAGAAGTTATATGCTGGATTTTATTCTCTTTCGCGACGACGCGTTTCGGGACTATACCGTACCGCGACTAGCGATTGGATTCTAGCTTGACACTTTTCGCGGAGCCCTTTTTGCCCGATTGACCACCGGCGAGCAGCCAGCAATTGAAGCGAGCGACAGAGTCTACTCTAGCTCGAAGACGCTGACTACAAACCGACAGCACCTGTGCTTAGCGACTTGTGTTTTGGAGACGCGATGCTATATTCGCACAGCGTTTTTCTTCGACACGGCGAGAGCAATTGAGGATTGAGGGATTTATCAAGGTGAAGATGCAAGCGCGTGACAAGTGGAGTGACTTTTATGGGAGCAACAAATACGGGATGGTCTACGCTACGCTGATACTTTCGACAATTTCAAGGAGGGAGTTAGCGATGCGGCAGTATTTTTGCTGTTGGCCTACCGCAAGCTTCAAGTGGAATATCGGACCTATCGATGGCCCGTATCTTCGCGAGGAGCGTGCTACTGAAAAGTTTATTTCCCGGATAATTTTTTTTTTCTATTCGTACAGCCAGATTTTTATCCAGTCCTGCCATACGAGTAGAAGAGCGCAAGTATCTACGCCTGAAGGACTGCTACAGTACTGATTGACATTTTTATTGAAGCACGCGATATTTCTTATGGCTACCTGTAAGCAAGTCTCAGAGGACTGGCGACCAAAACCGCTACAGCGAGCTGCGATATGTTTGCTGTTTATTCAGCGGTGCTGGACGACCTGGAAACCTGTGGACTACCGCTACGCTGCAACGAATGCCTGATTCCCTAGGAGGGTGCTGCTTACGCAGTTATCGTCACAGTCGAGCTGCTGAGCAACGCGAAGCGGTTAGATGCTACGGATGGCTACGGGAAAAGCGACTACCGGGCGCGATGGGAGTCGACTAATGGGATTTTACGTCGAGACTTTTCTTCGACCTACCGACTACGCCCCGGAGCACTGCTAAGGTTGCGAGCTTCAACCTGTACATTATTTTCCCTTTCCGACCCTTCCTGGTCCTGATTTACTGCTGGATGTGTTGTCTGCTGACCACACCAACAACGAGGACGTTGTTGCTTAAGGAGGCGAGAGTGTCATAGTCTACGACGATGACGCTGGAAGATTATTAGTATTAGCGACTAATATCATCTGCTGATGCTGGATAATAATGGTATTTCCTCTAAATAGCAGCTACGTATCTTTGGATACAGGATTAGAATGATAATAAATTGTATATAGCGATAAAGGGTCGTATGACGAGCATAGCGACGAAAGGAGCGAGCTCGTCATATTAGAATTATTGTACAATAGAATAGTTAGTACCAGTACCGGAAGCGTGGGATGATGAATAATTATACCCGCACCGGTTCTAGAATTAGTTAGAGGTGAAGTCTCCAGAGACTTCTACAGTGTCGCTGTGCTGCGAGTAGGTAATACTCTATAGTAATATTTAATAGTTTAGATTAGAAGCAGCACAGCACACCAAATTGGAATTGGTGGCTTTCTGGTACCTTCGACCGGACGCCTATAAATTTAGCGACCGGCACATTTGCCAGGGAGTCACTCGGGTTACCGTTTATCGGTAGATTGTAACAAGAACCCCTCTTCCAATCATCCGCTCTATTATTCCTTCCACTAGGAAACGATCCAGAGAATGGGCCCAAGATGCCGCTCGTCCTGCTAGAGGGCGAGTGGTCCTACAACAGCAGCCGACGCATCCGGCTTTTGGTGAAAAATCGGCGCATACGGTACATGTTGTAAACAATTTCAATTTCAATTTCAATTTCTCCGCTCGCTCCGAAACACTCGCGTCTACCGTAGAAAAATCACCCAGTGACCCGCATGATGACTAGAACCAGACTTACATGGCTTAACCCGACCCAACTGTGCACTTTGTTACTGTGTTTGTCCTTTCCCGGGTGCGGTGGCTCGCGTGATTTTTCATGCTGTCCGTACCGCTCGGCCGAGTCACCGCATGTACACATGGCGAGGCTAGAAACCACGCAAAGGTGTCAATTTCTGTGACAAATCGAGATAACGACTTCCGCTAGAGAAACTTTGCAGTGCTTTGGGTAGCGAGGTGTGCACAGTTGGGGCAATTGCTGTTAGTAGAGAGGAGCAGCCGATTGGGAGAGGGGTGGAGCGGTAGGCGTGGCGCTAGGGGAGAGAATGTAGTGAGTAGAAAGTGGTGAGGGTGTCAAATGGGGGAGAAGAATAGCACTGATTAGGGTGGCGGGGGGGCAGTGAGGATAAAGTATGTGTGTAGTAGGACATGTGTACCTCAAGACCATGCGTATGCATTGTCGTTTTGGTGAGGAAGGTTAAGGTGACGGATGGAGAGGGTGGGGGGGCGGGGGGTGGTGTTCCAAGCGGTAAGTAGGGCGTTAGAGCGGTCGAGCATGTCTAGGGGAGGGTCGCAGTCGAGGGAGTCGATCCATGCGGCCGATGTGTGGGTGATGTGCAGTAGACCGAGGTAACAGTGTTCCAACGTGAGGATGAGGAGAGGGTGGTCCGGGTCGAGGGGTGTCCGCGGTTCGAGCGCTTAATCCACTGGCTAGGGAATGTCCCGTGGCAGTGGTGGGTATCTACCTCAATGTTGGTTATGATGGTGTATGTGCATGTGGGGTTGGAGTGCGTCATGGCGAGGGATTGTGCAATGGTGTAAAGGTTGGCAAGTTCTTTATAACGTCCCGATTGGAATGAGAGTACTGCGGCTATGTTGAGGTCGCCAAGGGGGGCGGGGAGTCCTTGTGCAAGGTTCGCGTCGAAGAGGCACTTATGTACGGTTTCAGTATATGTGCGGGAAGTAATAATGTGAGGCGGGAGGGAAGCCGGTAGGTTGGTATTATTAGTGTGTTAACGTATATCAACAAGGGTTAGGCATGGAGTTGAAGTAGGGGGACGGACCTCCAGGGGCGGAGCTCCCCGTCCGTTGCGGAGTTAAGGGGGAGGCGCGGCCTTGCTGGCCGAGGCAGACTTTGAGCCAGGGTTGGAGGCTCCAATGGGTCCGTCAAGTGAGGTATTGTGCATGCCGTCTAGGATTAGTTCTTTAAGACTTGTGCCCAGTCGGAGAATGGGAGAGAGTGTTGAAGGTGGAGATGAGGGCGTTAGTAGAGGTGGAGAGGGGGACGTGTAACGTGAGGGGAGGGAGAAAAATTGTAAGCAAGGCAAGACATGTGTTAGGAGAGGTTGTTAAGGGAGAGTGTTGATGAGACATGGGGCTGCCGATATCGCTTTGAGAACGCTTCGGGGCTTCCAATAGAAGTCTAGGAGCAAATCTAAAGAAGGCGGGGTGTATGAGGGCGGTAGGATATCGGCAATGCGGGAAATATTGGGGTTACGGGTACGTAAGCGCCCGGCTGTGTATGAATGAGGGATGAGAGATGAGGGATTTGGGGCGGGTAGGTACTTGAAGGAATGCAAGATCGGATTATTTTTCGGCTAAAGGGAATTGTGCACGCGAGCCCGTATAAACTTACAACATTCGCTATTCTGGTGATGGTCGAGTTTGTGCACGATACGTGACAAGTGGAGAGGGGAAGAGGATAGAGTGGCACGCATGGGCCGAAAGTAAGGTAAGCGCGGGTGTGTGCGAGTTTCGGGTGACAATGGCAAGTGGGTCGGTAGGTGCATGATTTGGAAAGGCGGATGGGCACAACGAATGGAGTGGGCGATATATGTAGCGTGAGGACATGAGGAGGACGACTTTCGATACTGATATTAACTAAGGGGCAGTGGTGGTGTAAGTGGTCGTACATGCTCGCGGTGGTGGGGGGGAGCGGGGGCTATCGGTGTATGTCGTGTAACCATCGGCGAACAGCGATGCCGGGCGAGTGGGGCCGATAAGGTCACATGGCCACGCGATAAGCCTGACAACATGGGCAATTAGTTCTGATTTATCTTATTTCATCGGTAAGGTGGTAGCGTGAGGTAGAGGGAGAGGTGAGCTGATCAAAACAATGGTTGGTGCGGGGAGTAGTGTTTGACTAGTAATATAACTATTTCGGAAAATTAGTATTTAAATTGAAATCGCGTTACAATAATATCGGCAATAATATGGACCGGCAGCTTTCTAACGGCCACCAATAAACTCCCATCTAGGACACTTAGGAGAACGATTGGGCCGGGTACTCTCCGACCAAGTAAACCTATCGACACACCTATCTGCAATGTGTGCCGACGTTCTTCGGAGGTATAAAACTGTAAGCAGCCGCAGTAATTGCCACAGTCCCCCCCGCCTAAGCAATAACAGCATACATGATTTTGTAATTAAGACAAATAGATCTAAAATTAAATGCACTTGTCAAGAATGCAAATTGAAAGCCGCTACTCGATCTTCATGATGCACGGCCCGCTCCCACCGAACCGGGGTACCGACCGGCCTAGGCCGATCGGCGTTCGACAGGGTCGACGGGCTAGCCTAATCTAGCTCCCGCGTGACTCCGGTCTTGCCCGAGGAAGGAGGGGAAAGGCTAGCGACGAAAATGCTCCTCACGCGGTCGCGCGTCGATCCCGCCGTTGCATCCCGTAAGCCCCGCCCCAAGGTCGTAGCCGTTCCCCCCATCGCGACTTTCCTCCTAGTCGAGGTCCGCCGTCACCTCGAGGGCAGGTGTGGGGGGGGACCGAAACAACCAAACAGAAAAAGCTAGCGCTCTTCCCGCCGCGCTAACAAGTTTTCCCAGCCATTTCCCCGTCTTTTTTGTGTTGGTACCCGGGTATTTGTCTGGAAATTAGCCAACGATCGTACCCTCCGTCCACCGCTTGCGCGTCCAATGAGCACCCTTGTTTCGAGTGCGAGCCTCCGCGCTTATCCGGGCTTGCATTCTCTAGTACTAGGTGTGCCTAGCGATAGTGGGTAGCGGTGGAGTAGTGCGCTGTCGCAATGGCCGAATCAAAAGGCCGCGGGGGGCGGAAATATTCAAACCCTCAGTACGGGGTTTTCCAGGATCACTCCGTGAGAAAGTACGTGGCATATGAATATAACCCGACGTCCATGCTTGTTAGCTCCGTGCTCGTAGTTGTGTGAATGTGGGGTGTTGACAAGACCAAGATTCTGAGGTTAATGTCCTCAGCGGGGAAGGTGACTCCGGCCCCAACAAAGGAAGGGGATGATTTATGGGACTCATCCGTGTAAAACAAATTGAAATTGTTTACAACATGTACCGGGTGAAACCGGCTGCTGTCTTTGGGCCCTCCCAACTTTGCCATACAAAGAACTTGTAAGTCAAGGCTAGACCGTGAGCCGCCTAAATCTAATCTCTCCAAAGGGTGTTGGGGGTTTTTACTCCCCCTCCCCCCCCCCCCCCCCCCCCCCGGGAGTGTGTCGTGCGGGAGGGTAGCAGGAGTCAATGAGGAGAATGAGTGGGTGCGGTAAGTGGAGGTGCGGCGTTTGGTCGTGCGGGATTTGATGCGGTAAATGAGTAGAAGATGGTGCAACCATTAGACAGTGTGCAAGTGGAGTTGAGTTAGGATGCGTGCGGTGTCTAGTCGTGCCTCTAACACGAGTTTATCTCGGGGTTCGGTGCGGAGGGTAAGGATGGAGGTGAGGCTGGTAGTGGTGGAGGTGTGTGGACTACATGTGCGGCTCATGATGATGGGGGAAATGTCGACGGCGGTGCCCGGCCAATGTTGTCGAATAGCGTTGGCTAGGGGGGTGTATTTGTGTCAAATCATTTGAGCGGTGTGTGAGAGGTTGTGGTCTATGCAGTACTTCCATTCCCCTATTTGAAAAAAAAATCGAAGAGTATCGACGTCGACCGTGCGAGTGTCCAATGAATCTAAGTTCGAGGAGGCTGATGAAGACGGGTGTGTGGGGGGGGGACGTAGTGCGGAGGGGAGGATGTTGTCAAGCAGGATGGCAAGGCAAAAAGGCCTTCATCGGCATCTCCTAGGCGGGTGGGCATGTGGGTAGGAGGGGGTGGCAATCAAGGGGGTTTTGGGTAGGCGGGGAAAAAAAATGACTTGATGGGCTTGTTACCAAAATCTGCCGTGATGGTTTCCCATCGGCCTCCGTTATGGCGTTCTAAGAGCGAGGAGAGGAGTCGTAGCGCGTTATTGTGGCGGTCTTGTTTAAGGCCGGACATAGAGGGGCAGTTACCAGCCATGTTACCGTTGCTGGTGAATTGACCGCACATGGGGCAGCGCAAGGTGGGGTTGTGTGAGAGGAGGCGGGTGTTTTGTACTCCCTATATGAAATATCGTTTATGTGTGAACTGGATATTTGTCAGTGTCGTGTGTTTTTTGTGTAGGGCGAAGCTTGCTCCGCCCGTCAATGCGCGGGCGAGGAGGGCTCCATGCTTTGTGGTGTAGGAGAGGGGCGTATGTGTGTGTGTTTGGTGCCGTAATTGCGCTTCGGTTTTGAGGTTGGTGTGCCTGTAGGGCGTGGATTTTCCTTGTGTTTGGGGTATGAGTGTGTATTGCCATGCCTATGTGCCTATCGGCGTGTCTAAACTTGTGGTGTAGGTTGTGTCTGGCGGGTGGCCGTCCGCAGCGAGGTTAGCGAGTGGTTGTGTGCTTCAATTTTGCCCTGATGTGTTCGGAGACCGGATGTGCGTCTTGATTTGATGGTGTTTGTGATTGAGCAGAGTTTATCGCGGTGGATGTGGTGGCGGTAGTTGTTAGTGCAGTTCACGTATTCTTGGATGAGGCGGAGTGAGCATGCAATGTCCGTGAGGAGGTGAGTGTGCCCTAATTGTAGGCCTATGTCAATGCCCGCGAGTTCAGTTCGATTTGGGAAGGGGGGTGGAGGCCATCAGAATTTTGACGCGTGTATCCGAGGCAGGGTGGGTGGCAGCCGCTCCAAGAGGGGAGGAGCCTCCCTTTTTGGAGCTGTCTATGTAAGCAAAGTGCTGCCATTTCCAAGCTAGAACACTTCGTGTGGGGGAGTAAGTAAGTGTTATGCGTTCTGTTAGAGGGTAGGTAATTGGGTGGGTGGGGTTGGGGGTCGGTGGTAGATGCCCGCTGAGTGTGGGGTATTGTCAGTGAAGTGGGAGGGGGCGTGGGATGTTGATGGATGGGGGGGGGGTGTGCATTGTAAATGGACTCGAGTGTGTTGTGGAGTGCGGTCATAGCCGTGTGGAAGGGCAAAGAGGCTACGGCAAGTGGGTTGGCGACAAGGTAGATGTCGACCATCTAGCGTGTGCCGGATGTTGTAGGGGTGGGGGTGCCGGTGTATTGGTCGGGGGGTAAGAACGTGTTTACGTCGTTGGGGAGGGTGTAGAGGCGATGGGTCTATGTTGAGGTGACGTACTTGAGTCTATGAGTGGCGATATAGTGTGTGTTCCCACCGTGAGGGGATGAGGATGGTGGCGCTGGGGGAGTGGGTAGCGGTGGAGTGGGCGGTTGTGAGGGCGTGTTCCATGGCGCGGCGCAAGGATTCATGGTCGTTCTCCGGGTTGGCGATGTTAGTGCCGTGCCAGGTATGATTTGCGTTACTTCCGCTGGATGAAGGTGACGTCGTTTGGGTAGAGTGAGTAGTATGTGTGGGAGTGTAAGGATTTGTCGAGGGGGTTTGAGTATAGTTCGGTTTGGGTATGAAAGGTGTTGCGAAGGGCGGAGAGGAGGTCCTCCCGAGTGGCCCATCTCGTGCTTGTGGTGGTGGCGGGTGTGGGTGAATAGATTTCTGAACGGGAGCCGAGTCGTGTGATGAGGTGGTAGACCTCCTCTTCGAACGTACGTTGTGTGAGGTTGGGACGAAAGAGTTGGTAGACGTGTCGGGTTTGGAATAACTGGAAGAGATGGCGGATGCGGGGGCCGGAGAGGGTTGTGACCGCTCGGGCGTCGGGGGTGCAAAGGATGGTTGTGTCGTAGAGGTTGAAGTGGGTGTGGATAGTGAATTTGCCGGTGGGAAGCATGTCGAGGTATGGATTGATGGGGTCATGGTTGAAAGATATGAGGGGGTGCGTCCATGGGGTGGGTCCAGGCTTGGGGAGGGTGGGGGCTGTGGTCATGATAAGCCGGTATTGAACGCGGAGAGGGGAGTGGGGCCGGAGGGGTCTCACTGATGGTGTCATGGAGTTGGAGGCATGGGGCCGGCTAGACCTCGTGTAGTCGGGTGAGGCCGTGCTTTGGTCGCTTTCGCACAAGCCGCATTGCCACGTGTGTGGGCCATGTGCGGGGCGGCAGTGGGAGTGGACAACATAGTACGGGCAAGTGCTGCATGATGAAGTGGGGTATGGGTGGAGGGTGTTGTGGCAAACTGAGCAGAGGGTGGGGAGGGGGCGGGGAGACATACCGAGGTGGGGGTGGAGGAGATGTGGCGGAAGCCGTCGTCGAGTTGAAGTTGGATGTCTCATTCCTTGAGGTGTTCCGGGGCCCATTCAACCATGTTTGATGTCTGACCGTATCCAGTGTCATGATGTTTGGAGATGATGCGTGGGACGTCGGAGGGAGGGTAAGGGTTGTCCGAGGTGGAGAGGTATTCCGCTTGGATGTGTGTAATGGGGGAAAGGGGTGGTGGTGTTGCTGCGAGGGGGTCCGATGCCGGGGGAGAGGGTGGTGGGGAAGTGGGGGAGGTGGGGTAGTAAGAGAGGAATCCATGAGGGGTGGATGGTGGTGGGTGGGGTGGTATGTTTAACGGTTGGGTGTGTGGTGGGCAGGCGGTTGTGAATGGTGTCGAGGGGTTCAGTGAGGACCGCGGCTAGGCGATGGATGGGGACATAGAGTGATTCGTTGCCCCCTTCGACTATAGATATGGACTTAGATGATTTGAGGAGGATGGAAGAGTTGAAGGCGGGTAGAAGGTTTTGTGGTCATGTGGTGATGTTGTTTTGCCTAAGAGGGGTGAGGCGGAGGAGGAGGGACTTGTGTGTGCGTCGGGATGTAAAGTCGCAATATGCTTGTTTGTAGATTAGTTGGTCGGTGATGTGAGTGGACGCACACCTATGCCGCTCTCAACCGCACCAATCGATATGGCTACCCACCTCGTCGCCGACACTACTTGGGCCACCAGCAGACTGCGCTCCCAGAAAATTCTAGTCCCATCCGCCACCACCAGATCACTGAACGATACAATACTTTCTTCGCCTCGGTAACCATTATCGCACACGGGTCGAGCATTATAGGGGGCTTGACCAAACACACTAACCCGGCCGACCGCGCTCGTCCTACCTCGCCCAAGTTGTTGACAAGTTACTTCGACTGCAAGTCACTTCCCGCGTACGACATGCGGCGAATCCATCGGACAGCTCTACCATACCCATCGACCTTGCTACCGCCAACGACAAAGCGGATCAGCCTCCTGAGACCCACCTAGAAGACAGACACCATGACGATCAGTCCGTACATATGGATAAACTTCTCATAGATAAACTCACATAGATAAACTTCACATAGATAAACTTCTCATCGACACAACCGACCAAGCACAGTGGCATCAGGTTCGCTCTACCAAGTGCCGTCACCAAGATCCTCCGCCATACGCACCTATGATTGAAGACTACGAAAAGCGCATAATATCTTTCCGGCTCGCGCTCCGATCGGCCTCTCCCACCTCCCGCTATCAACTCGCAGAGGAATACGCAACCTTGCTAGTCGAAGATCCCCTCATGCTCCCCTTGTCCGGCGGTAAAACCGCAACGCCCCGACCTTGACCCCATGAACTCCCTCCCACCCCGCTCAACAACCTCCACACCCCATCGCCCCTAGTTCCCTCCTTCAAGGTCCGCCGCGGCGGACATATTCTAATACGACATTCCCCGCCGATCCACACCATCATTACCTCCAATAACTGACCGCTCCGTAGGGGGAAGACTCGAATAGATATCCGCGTCTCGACTCATGCCCCGGCTTGAAATGCCAACGGTGGGACATGTGCGACTGCCTTAACCGTTCTTTCGAGGTGACCGCGACTAGACTGGGCAAGGGAAGACAAGGGGACTAGCATGCCAGTCCCTTCGCACGGTGCTCGGAGCTAGCGACAACGAAATGCAAGCATTTTCTTTTTCCGCCGTGAAGGGAGACTATGTGGTTTACAAAACGGGACTTTTCCGCTGAGCAATATGTAATGTAGTGTACTCCGCTTAGCCGGAAGTTGATTACAACCCCTTGAACGGCTTTAACTGACGTAGTCCCTAGGAATATCTAGGATTAGGGATACCGGCCTAAATCTTGCATCCTAATTTCTCCCTATAAGGTTTATGCAAGACGGCCCTTAGGCAGCAGCCGCACAACGCGATAGCGGTACATATTGTGAATCATTTACATTTTAATTTAATGGATTTTGCACTGTATATATCGCGTAATTTCTATTTTCAAAATACCGGCATCGTCCGGGTTTTAATAATTTAAATCATCAAGATAGTATTTTGAGGTTGCGATATGTAGTCATGAGGAGTATCTAGGAATAGGGCACCCGGCCTTGAACCCGAATCCTAAGACCAAAATGGCAGTTCCAGATGGGGCCTTAGACATCAACCGGACTGTTGACATGGTAAATGTTGTAATAGATAATTTCAATTTCGATTTCGCCAGAGCACAAAGACATCAAATGATAATGGGTGGGAGTGGACTCATAAAGAGCCATGTCCGGTGAGAGTCATGTCCGAATCTTGATTGACGGCGTCTTATCGAAAAGAGACTAGGTCATAGGCCCATGGGGGTGGCCCGGGGGCCGGTCGTGGATGAGTAATCCTTCTCGAACAGGGAAAGGGCTTGCTAGCTTGTGGGGGTGGTCAGGATGGTGTCTTGGAGCTGGGGACACGGTGCCCATCGGACCTCGTAGAGTCGTAGGACTCGGTGAGCTCGTGGTGGCCTCCCTCTTGGCACTATTTGCAGCACCATATGAAGGGGGGGCGGGGGGTGCATTTGACGCGACATACATAATCATGTGAGTAGTATGTTCGCAGTATTAAGGTCGTAGGAGATCGCCGGTATCGCAACAACAGCGGCCGCGGAGGGGGGTGCGCTCACAAGCCCGTCGGTACCTATCATTACATCCACGTGGTGAGAGATGGTAACCCTATAGCCGTGCCATGCCTGTCGGATATGGAGATATCCTAGGCTTGAGATTTGAGTATGAGGAAAGGAGTTGAGGAAGTGTGGTTGGGGCCATATGATGCATGTACGTGTGGGTGGTTTAGGGAGGTTGGTGAAGTGGGGTTGGAGAATAAGGAGCCACGTGTTGTCAACTTTTGTTGGCATGGAGGATACATTAAAGTTGTACTAAGAGGTCCCTACTCGCACACAACTATTTACGCTACATGCGCTAATGCGACTGAGCGGAGCACGCCGGCGGCGCAAAGGCGGTGGTCCTTGATGGGTTACGCTCGCATGACTTACAACACTCACCGCCACCTCCTCGTGGTGGGCGTTGGCAACCTTATGGCCGTGCTATGCTTGGCACGGTAAGGGGCTTGCCGGGGTGAGTCGACAGCTGCGATCCGCGCGATGAGCATCTATCGGGAAAGACATGTACGGAGAGATTCAAGAAGTAACAAATGTGCACTCCCGGCGCCAAGATCTTCCGCTCGACCCGTCCAATGTGTTTTTCCGCGACTGAATACGATTGCTTAAGGCAATCCTCGCTCGTAGGGTAAACACCTCATCGTTCAAATGTTGCACCGTGTAGCGGCGGGAATAGAAAGCACGAGGGTTTCCTCGATACGGTACGTTAAGGAGGAAACGCCGGTTGTCTCGGCACATTCGATGAAATGTAGTTCCACCCAGCTGTAATAGCTACCAATATGACATGTAGTGGTAGCGATTGCAATGTTCCCCCTAGCTCATTTCTCTGACTCGATCCTCTAACCCCCCTCCCCGTACGTCCCGATAGTGATCAAAATATCTTCGACCACGCGAGCCGAAGACTCTACAGAAGAATGAAGACCCTAGCGTATAGTTATGTATGACTTTTCTATTTTGTGCCCGACATGGTCCCTCGAAATGAAGGTTGATTTTCGACTCTCTTGCCTGGGCTGGTAGATGGGAGAGCTAGTAGTGGGGGCCCTCGTACCATGCTTAGATGACTACTCATGTAAAACATGCACAAGATTGGTAGTTGCGTTGCTTGCCGCTACAAACTAGTCTACCTCGATCGACTATGATCGCCTTATGTGTATAGAGAAGACAAAAGGCTTACCGAGCGAGGTCCCTTGTTGGTACTATGGTATTATGGTATACGTAGTTGTCCCCATGGTGCGGCCCACGTTTTGTAATTTAACTTGCGTTGGCGGGGCTACGGACGCGCGCAACCCATTGCTTTATTTTTATAATTTTTGGTTACTATACCGGTCAGAGGCGGGTGCCGGGTCCAGCCACGAGTAGCTACCAACCGCCCTACCACACACATTTATTTGGAAATTTACCAAGTCGAGAAAACGATGTATAAGCTCCACGGGAGTCGGCTTGTTTGATGTTTCTCCTTTCATGCAAATGAAGTGTAAATATAGCGATATATGAAACATGGCCTGACACAGGGCGGCAGGCACTGGTAATGGCACACGTCCCTCATTGCTACCCTAGTCATACCCTCATTCTAGTGTACTGGGGGATATTATTTATTTATTATATACGCATTCTCTTTGTCTGGCGCGTCTCCACTCCTTTATCTTGTAATAAATACCAAAAATATACACATCGCCACCGCGGAGACTGTTCCAGGTACCAACCAGTACATGTAGCAGTACCGTACTGGACCGCTTGTACCGGGGGAAGCGATGGCGATATTAATAATATAGCTTTGAAAAAAAAAACGTACAGGTACAGGTACAGGTACAGGTACAGGTACAGGAAGGGATTTGCAGAACGTCGCGTCATCAAGGAAACCACCCAATATAGCGCGTGGTAAAGCACAGCAAAAAGCAGTCGTGTCTGAGCTGCAACTTCCAGTCAAGTCCGTCACGACCTCTCGGCCCCAGTAATCTTTGGCCGACAGCAACGGGATCTGAAGCAACACCTGGAGGGAACGAAGTGGCACAGGTAGGTAAATATCTAGCGGCTCTGATTTGTGGATGATACGATCACAAAGGTGACCGGGAGTTTTCAAAGGCTTTAAGAGCAGCGCTCGGATCATCTTTGTGTTTCGACCAGAGTGTATGTTTGTCGCTATTTCGCTGACCGCCGCCAAAGAAGTGTGTGCTGGACTCACAAAGGCGCCGTTGTGCATTCTAAAGAGCTGGCGCATCAACTTAGCTAGGTAAAGGCGTAGCTGGATCGGGCAATAGAAGCATACGACCCTCACCGACAACGTTGTCACGCGACTCGCCCGATAAGTAGTTTCTCCGGTTGACGTGTTGTACAGGGTCAACCGGGACGTCGTAACTCGAAACCAAGACGCTTCCGCACAAGACCGTCCGTCCGCGTCCTTTTCCCAACCCCGTCGACCCCGAAACCTACAGAGAAAACGAAATGGTCAAAATAAATTTTCAGTATTTGCTTTCTTGCTCCTGGGGTTTCTCACGGTCGTGAGTCGTAAGGGTGGAGAGCGTAGCACAGGTCGTCCCGTCGCTGCGCCGTTTGGACTGACTTGTGTCACTGACGACTTACGAGGAGCACTGGAAATCAAGATCGCGGGCTAGGCCCATACCGACCTAAGTTTAGGCAGTGTCCGCCTCAGCAATCGACCCAGTATTTGATCGCCGCTCTTAATCCTGCCAGGTGCTTGTAGACAGGATTCTTTAGTGCACAGACAGGCGGCGCGTACGGGTAGCGACTCACGTACGCAGACAACATCAGGCCAAAGGTTATAACAGACGGGGCGTCATGCCGGGGCCCCGACATAGTAGTTTGGAAGAGGTTGTGGCTACGAGTAGATCCATTGTGACCGTTCAAGTTTGCTCACCCCGCAGGCTTGATTGCCTAGCTTGAAGAGGGTGGGACGGACTGCAGCTCTACGCAGCACAGGTGCCGCTCGAGATGGGCCCCTCGCAGTGTCGCCCGTCGGCGCTGCTTGCGGTCGCCCTGCTGCTACTCCTCGGAGCAGTCCAGAGCGGCGCCCAGGAACTGGCTACGCCAGAGTCCACAGTCGCACAGCCCGTTCACGACCTTTCCCGGAAGGTGCCCCACCCCTCTCTCCTGTATCTCTTGCCTTTCGTCAACCCTCGCCCTTATCAGCTCACGTGTCGCAACGTTCCCTTCTAGTTCGACGACAGCCCCGTTTCCTGGTCGGCTCTCACAACGGCGAACGGTCGCGACGCAATGCCATTGCAGGCGGAAGAGGAGTTCTCACAGAACAGAAATGATACGTATTTAGTGAGCAACAGCACTGTGATTACGGCTGGGGAGCTGCCGGCGGGCAGGGTCGATCCTACTGAGGGTCTGCCTGCGGTGTTGTTTGCCGAGACGCCCATCCCCGACGAGATTGACGGACCAATGACCATCCAACCGGTAGCCACCGGGGCAGCGGGGGTCGTAGCTGGTAATAATGCGACAGTTTATACCGCTACCATTACGGAGGTGCCAACAACCGAGTCCGTGGCTGACGTTATCACAGTGGCGCCAGTGGAAGAGGTCCAAATCTCGGCGCAAAATGATGCTCAGCTGGATAACTTTTTCGCAACGCCGGGTGCCGACGCAGAGATGGGATACGATGGCCCCGCCGGTAATGATACTCTAGCGGTGCTGGAAGAGGGACTGTCTGCGATAAACCAAGAGGCAGCTATGGACGCTGACGATGGTGAGCTGGAACATACACCGGTTGTTGTGACCGAAGCCACTGAGGACAACGAGGCGCCCGTTAGCGGCGAAACTGGCGCGATAAATACCGACAAGCCAGACGACAGTGCGCCGGTGGTTGCCGACTGGACAGGCGCTAAGGATACGGATGCCGTCGACGAGGCAGGTGACATCGAAGGCGAGGCAGAGGACGAGGAAGCCGTTATCTTACCTGTGATGCCTGATATGACACCGGACGAGGAATATGCTGTCGAAGAGGAAGGCGTACCCATCAAGCTCAGAGAAGATGAGGAATTGTCCGTTTATGTGGACTTTACTGAAGGCCCTGTTGTTGACGATATCGAAGATGAGGGTGAAGCTGGTGTTGCGGTTGGCGAATCACCAGACGGAGGGGACGGTACGCTGTCTGAGGAGACGGTTGGTGAGGACATCGTGAAAAATGAAGAGGGTGGGGATGCCAATGTGGCCGTCGCTGGTGTTCATACAGACAAGGGAGCCGTCGAGGTTGTAACTGAGCAGGGTGAGGACGACCAGAGTACCACCGAGCGAAATGCCACTGCTGGGAATGGCGCCGATGATGTCATGACTCCTGTAGCGGGTGGTGAAGTCATCGAGGTGGTGACAGGGACAGCGGCCCCAGAAATTGTCGTGAACGGGGTGATTGACGACGAGGGAGAGGCTGAGGAACCCATTGGCGGCGAAGAAGGAGAAGTGGAGGGGGCAATTGTTGAGGGTGGTCAAAATGTTGAGGAGGTTGATGAGGGGGGAAATGCCGATGAGGAGGGTGAAGACAGAGTTGGGGCAAACGAAGGCGAAGAGGAGGGCATGGAACGGCAGATGGGTGCTATGGTTGATGGAAGTAATGGTGAAGATACTGAGGAGATTGTTGTTGAGGATGAAGAGGTGCTTTTTGTGGGCGGAGGTGATGTGCTCGAGGTGGAGGAAGGAGCGGAGGCGCCGGCGCCTGAGGGCATTTTGGAGGGAGAGGAGGTGCCTGAGTTGACGGAGGGAGCACTGGATGTGGCGGAAGAGGCGCCGGTGGAGACTGAGAGGGCTGTAGAGGGTGGCGACGTTGTGAATGTGGGGGCGATTGATGAGCAGGCAGGCCTTGCGATGGAGGTGGAGGAAGAGATGGAGGAGAGCATGGGAACTGAGGCGCCTGCGGAGGGGGTTTTGGCTGATGTGGTTGTAGGTGGGACGGAGGAGGGTGTGGAAGCGGGTGTGAAGGGAGTCACAATGTCAGGGGGTGACGTTGGCGAAGTGGTGGAGGGTGTTGCGGAGACTGAAGACAACGTCGTAGCGGTCACTACTATGCCACCGACGCGTCCATTGATGGAGGAGCGCTCAAATGCGGTCGTTCGCGCAGGTGAGACGGCGGACACGCCTGAGTGGTACCCTTCTTTCCTGGCGATAGAGGCCGACCGTCATCGCATCTGTCGTGGTCGCGTGTCGCCGAGTTGCTGCGCCGACGGCGAGTCGAGCTGCGAGTGCGCGGCCGCTGCGAAGTGCGTCGTCGCGGTCGGCGACCCTTGCGACCACCACATAACCGCCTCAGCCTGCGAAGACTCAGAGGACGGCTCGTGCACTTGGAGTGGGCTGCACGGTGTGTGCCGTGACGCCTCAAACGTTTGCAACACTCTAGACGGCGAGCCACTGCAGTGCGCCACAACGCCTGGCTGCGTCACGGAGCCCGTCTGTGCGCCCGCGTGCAACACCTGTTCTGCCTGTTTTAATATGGCTCTCCGCTTCGCCGATCTATCGCGTCACACAACTCCCGTCGATCTCGGCCTGTCCTTCACTCGCTTCTGCCGCCGGCAGAGTGGGCACGATGTCGACTGCACCGCGGCTGGTCGTCTACTCGACTCGGAGCCGGGGCTTCTCGGCCGCCAGCTCGCGCTTTGCTCCGCCGCGGACGCGTGCAGTGGCACCTGCGCCGCTTCCTCCGCCGAAGTGCTCGAGTCGCTAGGCGCCACCGACGCCATTGCTGCCGCCGGCTCTGCTCTGTGTCTGGACGCTTGGGGTTGGGATAGCGCAGGTGTTCCTAACCTTCCTGCCACTGCCGCCTCTCGTATTGCCCTCGAGCCCGTCAACGCCGCCGGCGTCGCCTCGGACAGTCCCGTCAACTCCGGATGCGTCTCGGCCTGGGACTGTGACGCGGGGCTTCAGTGCTCTCCCTCTGATTGTGATGTGGACATCATGTGCGAGGTAGTAACTGGCCGCGACGCTACGACAACCTGCCCACTTCAGTGCGCAAAACCTTTGCCCATCGGCTGCGACGAGGCCAACGAGCTCAACGAATCCATTTGCACCTCTGACGTCGATTGCGACGATGGGCTCACCTGTACCGCCGTTTACTCGTGCCAAATTTACGCTTGTGACGACATGGGTGTGATGAGTGTGGACAGCACTTGCGACAAGCGCTGCTTGGAGCCAGCAACGGTTCTCGACGCCGCGTTTTCGGGCAACGACCTTCGCAATGTAGATATTTTGCTGAGTCAACCCGCGCTACCTGTTATCGACGCGCCCTGCAACGCCATCTTTGCTAACGTCTCCCTGCCCCAGCTCGGCCACGCCCCACGCTGCTCCATTCGTGGCGAAAAACTGACCGTCTCGCTTGGTGTCGGAGCCTCGCTGTCACCTGAGGCTGGGTCGGCCGAGATCGTCCCCTTGACTTTATCCGAGTCTCAAACGGCAGTGCGCTCCGCTCTCGCCGTAGACGGGGCTCTTTTCACTGGATCCATCACCAGCGTAAGCTTCCCTTCCCCCAATGGTCTGCCCAGCCCTCCGATCGCCTTACTCACGGGTCCAGTTACCGTACCGGAGGGCGGCAACTGCGGCGACGACAACGATTTGCCTGCTGGTCTTGTGCTGGACGCTAGCCAGTCAGTCGCCCACAGCGCCGGTCCACTGAACACCGCTTGGTCCCTGGCCACATTTCCCGAGGGAGTGAACACGTCGGTGCTACTGAGTCGTGTCGCCGACGCCACGGGTAGTAAGCTGTTGATGTTTGGGGTAAAGGAGCTGATCGCTATGTTGCCTGGCGACTACACCTTCACCGTATCTGTGCGCGACGCTGTTGGTCGAACCTCCACTGCGACACACGCCCTAAAGGTAAGCCCCCCCCCCCCCCCCCCCCCCCCCCCCCCCCCCCTCTGTAAATCGATTTCTCGTGTTGGCGATTCTCACGACCAGTCAGCTTTATCTCCTGCACTAACTGGACGTCCTTTTCGCCCCGCTAGGTCGTCCCCCGTCACGCTGTGATTCTACCGGAAGTAGCGCTTCCGGCTCGTGTGGAGTTCGACCCTGACACCGGTCTACGAGTTGCTGCGGACCTGGACTCCACATTTGCGTGCGGGGTGCTTGATTCAATTCGATTTACGTGGAAGGTGCTGCCGGCTACTCGAGCTTGTCGAATTGTTTTACTGTGACTGGGTTTCGGGGGTCGTTTTGCCTTGCATCAAAGCTCAGGCTTTGCTGGATTGTGTAGGACGAGAGCCTTTCGACAAGCAACGATCCGCTGCTCGCTTTTTGGGGGGCAAGCGGCCTTCGCCTCGACTCGCTGGAGCTATTCATCCCCCCGTCTCTGACCTCTGCTGTCCCAACGGATGACACCCGGAAATTTTCGTTCACTGTAACTGCCGGCAACAACGTCACCTCTCGCACAACTGTCGAGGTGACTTCTGTCCGTAAGCCGCCGCCGGTGATACTGTCGGGCCCTTCGGGCGACGTAGGCGTCGGTATGGCTGTCGAGTTTCGAGCGATGGCGCTGCGCGCCGGCGAACTGGTGCCCGCAGCAGAGCTGGCGTCGGTCGCACCCGTCTCTTACACTTGTCGACACCTCCCCGACGGTGCTCCCTGTGTGGGCGCCAACGGCCGGCAGCCCCTCCAGAGCGGCCAAGACTTGGTGCTTCCCACAGGTGAGAATCTACGGACGATTGTTGTGAAGAAATCTTACTTATTTTCCCAATCTGTGGGGTAAAATAAATGAATATTTTCCAATACCGTGATTCGATTTGTTTGTCAACTGGCGAAAATACTCTCATTTAATCTTAATCAGTCGTACTCACTTCGTTTTTTCCATCTGGGCTAGGTTTGGTTGCTGCCAACCACTCTTATGAGGTGTGCCTGGAAGATCCGGTCGAGGGCGTCCAGAACTGGCTAGCGTGTAAGACGATCAGCGCGCTGGCGGAGGGCAACGCCCCGTTGGGTGGCATCGACCCTGTGTGCGATGGAGCATTGGCGTTGAGCCGCTGCCTCGACGCCCACCCAAGCGCTGCCCCACTGCGTTTCCATGCTTGGGTGGTGGCGGACGACACGGCGCTGCGCTGGTGGAGCCCTCAGGTTGAGCTGGTGGCGGGCGAAAATTGCAATGCACTCAACAATAGTCGACTCGTGATCGCATCCGACGCTCTCCCTGTCGGCGGTCGGTTTGAAGTGAAGCTCAATCTCACTCGCGGAGGAGTCACGGCCGTGTCTTCGGTAAGTGGGCTAGTCTCGTTGACACAACGCGTGAAATTTATTTGCCTAACTTGTGTTATCAGTGTTTGGTATTAAGTATTAACGATTTGAACAGGTTGACGTTTTGATCGACGAGGCACCAACCTGTGTTTTAGACGAGTGCATGTCGCTGTCGACGGAAGCCGACCGAGTGGTGATCACGGCCCCGGGATGGGCAGACCGTGAAGGCGAACCGCTGCGATACGAGTTTGGCGAAGTGGCTCGAAACGGCGCGGTCATGCTACCTCACTCTCCCCCAACCTATCGCCCATTTTTTGTCCTCAACACACCCCTGGCCGCACAATCCTCAGAGGAAGTCGCGCACACCTTTTATGTCTGCGCCATTGGTACGTGAAACCGCCCTCTCTATAGCTTAATGAAGCTGTTACTGTACCCGTCTTGTCGCTGAACCTCCGTGGTGCTGTCTCGCAGACGAAAGGAATGGGCGAAGCTGCGTGATCAGCGTGCTATCCGTCTCTGGGTCTCGACTGTCGACCCAAGATACCATCGCTGCGTCAGTCGACAAAGCATTCAGAACTTCGCACGTGTCACCGGTACCCCTCATCGCTGCGGCTCGACAGGTGGAAGCGGCTCGCGTGAAGTTGACAGCTGCTCGTGTTGCACGCGCCTTAGCTGTCCTCGCCGACGCCGCTGGCGTTCCCGCTGCTGGCGGCGCTCAGCTTCCGGTTTCCTTCGAGTCTCTGTCGAACTCGGCGCGAGCGGCGTCAGCCCTTCTGTCTATCAACGAACTTCCGTGTGGGCCCGTAAGTCAGCGGGTCGTAGACATGGCAAGCAAGTACGCCGAGGCGGTGGCCTCCGACGCAGCGACCTGCGTTTCCGTGGGCTCCGTTGCGGACGGCTTGACGCTGATGGGAGGTGCTGTCGCAACGGCTGCTCGCGCAGAATGTCGTCAGCCCGTCACAGGCCGTCGACCCACCCCTTCTCAGGTGTACACGCTCGATTCTGTAATCAATCGGCAAGCTCCTCGGCTCGCAGCCGCTGGGCGCAACTGCGCGACAGAGGACGACGGCCCGGTTATCATTTCTTCCTCTACGGCTGGGGACGGCAAAAGCCGATTGCTGTCGGGGATGTTTCGCGTGAACGAGCTTACAGCGACGGGACTTAAGTTGCCGGTCGATGATGCCGAAAGGGCGAGCAGCCCCCGTCGCCACCACTCTCGGCGAATTCTGTTAGACGCCCCTGCGGATATCGATGCGACGGTTCGAGTCGCTTTTCCGGGAGGCTTTCCTCTTGCCTGTGCAGCCGATCCTATCTGCGAAGGCGTTATTCCCGTCAGCGTCCTTCATAGCGAGTCGGTAGCCGCCTTGATGGAAGCTATCTCCGGTGGCTACTGGCGTGCTTTCTCTGGTGCTGTTTTGGTGGAGACGGAAGGTGTAGTTGGCGGCAATGTGACGGTTCAAATTCCACTGTTTGTGGGTTCATTCTATGAGTCTGTCGCGTGCGTCGCTCTGAACCGTACCACGGGCCAGTTTGTCGAGATCGAGATGACGGGCGTGACCATATCGTCGATCAACTGCAGTGTGATTCCTGGGTCAATTGTAATGATGGCGGCATCGCGCGTGACCCCGCCGGCGAGTGGTGACGAGGGCAGCGAGGCCGCGTTCGAAGTGCCCGAAAGTCCAACTCAGGACGAAGTTCAGACGTCAATCCAGAACCTCACAAGGAAGTGGGAGGCGATGCCGCTGTGGCAAAAGATCGTTATTCCCGTGAGCCTTGTCATCCTCTTGCTCCTGTGCTGCGCCTGCGGCGTGGGCATCTTCTGCATGTGCTGCAAGCGTCGTAGCTCGAAAGCTGCCAACAATGTACGAGTCCATGGTACTCATTAAAACAAATCGATGCTTCCTGAAGTTATCTTTTTCATTCTCTTTCTGATCTGTATATCGCCGAGATTGAGCCGTTATCCTTGCCGCCTCCACCTACACAGGGCAAGAAGCCAAAGGATGTCTACCAGTTTTCCGTCTCTTCGGCCCCTGCGGTGAGTCTGTCCGACGAGTGCCGCGCTGTTCTGATTTATGTGTATTTCACGTGTTTACTTACTGTGACCGCAGAACTGAATAGTTTTGTGCTATTCATCTGCGCAGGCCGCGGCACAGAAAACCCCTAAAGACCGCGGTCAGGCCATCTCGAACCCTGTGTTTGACGCACCGGGCGGTGGCGATGCCGCTTCCACGGGACGTCGTCGCTCTGCCGGACTTAATAGTACCTTTGACTCTGAAGGCACCCTCTCGCCGGCTCGAACTAGTGTGAACACAAGCCCCGATCGCACTCAGAACGCTGCTGGCTTCGGCACCGGGGCGGGTACTCGTCGGCCGTCGACAACCTCTTCGCCTATCCGCCGCGTCTCCGGTGGCCATGGTAGCCCAGGGAGAGCCAGCGGTAGTAAGAGTGGCCCTAGCCATGGAGGCAGGCGCTCGTTCAGGGCGAAGGGGCACACCACCTGGTCCTCGAATAACGCAGAGAATATTTGATCTGTTCGCCAGAGTTCATTTATGTGAATGAGCATTGACCGCTGGGGGGGGTTATTATGGTGTAAATAACAGGGGTTTGACGGTAACAGAGGTAACAAAACCATTCACCCAAACTTCAGACCGAATCTCGGTGGTCTGACTTGCGAATGTAGTGCTTGAGTGTGCAGACAAACTTGACTATGAAGGCTAATGTGGTTGCATATTGCCTTCTTTCAGACTGCAAGCACAACAACGTAGCTCCTCTCTTGGTCTTACTGCAGGGCGCGCGCGGGGGTGCGGAGAGCGAAGTTCCCCTTTAGGGACGCATGGAAGCAAGGTTTTCTTACAAAAAGGTTAAGAATTGTAGTGGGGGGAGAAGTTGATAAAGGGCGAGGGAAAGCGAATGAGATCGCGACAAGAGAGTAAGGGGCGGGGGGGGGGGGAAAGGAAGGGGTGAAAAAAGGGAGAGAAGGAAGAGTAAAGGGGGTGGTAAAGGAGAATACATGCAGAGGGGGAGTGGTGGAGAGAAGGGGAATGAGACAAAGGAGGGGAGTGATGAGAAGGGATGATAGAGAGGAAGGGAAACAAACGGGGAGGGGGGGGAGAGAGATTTCGGCTCACGCGAGATACGACGGACGTGCGACTTACACACAACACATGTCTCATAGAAGCCCAACTTCTCCGACGCAAAAAACGCCGCACACTCCACCGGAGTGGCCAAGAGCCCGTCCAATTGCTACTCGACAAGGTGACCGAGTCGGGAATGCCACAACCGTTTTTGCAATGGCGCAGTGGCGACCGATGAAGCGGTAGGATTCGACGAAGCAACCCGCGCCGGCAACCACACCAACAAATGCGCGCGCTCCAACGGAATCACCACGCCACCACCATGACCGGCATGAAGACGAAGATTGTCCACGGGATCAGCTAACACCACACAATGACCTTGTCCCCGAGTTTGGGTGAGGCTGAAAAGCCTATGGTAAGACCACGACGCGCGACGGGATAGCTTAGGAACGTGGAGCACATTCTTCATCATGGCAGAAATCTCCTCTCCATCGTCATCCTTCACGATGATGCGGACCGAGCCCACGCCAACATCGCAGGCACTGATACCCTTCACCCATAGTCGGTATATGAGCGTTCGATACTCGCAAAATTAACGGCGCTTACTAGTCATGTCATGGATGGCGCCGCTATCAGCCAACCACATCCATGTTTCCCCATCGCGCTCGAACATGTGTCAGGCCTCGGAGAATGGCCTCGCATGGGTGGCAGTCACGTCCATGACCGCCGAAAGAGCAACGGGGGAGTCCACCTGCATTGTTACCTATGGTGTTGTTGTCTGGGCACTCGGACCTGCGATGGCCCTTCTTACCACGGCCATAGCGAACACCACGAAAAATCCTCGATGCGCCTCTGCCATATGAGGTACGACGAGTAGTTGTAGCTCCTTGAAGAGATTTCAGATGGTCTTAGAACTTGGCGACTTGCCGCTTCAAAAGTTCAGTCGTTGCCTCATCATGAGACTCTACAAAAACCATAGGCGTTGGAGACTCCGTTGTATGTGATTGCGCACGACTCTCGATGCGCATGCCCTTTTGACGAAGATCACGCTTGACGGTATCCATGCTGAGGTTGTGTACGTCCCATGTGTCGGTGATGGAGTGGTATTCGCTGCGCATGCCCTTCGCCAAGTACATGATGATACGCCGGTCGTGGACGACGTCCCCAACTCGGGCAAGCTGTCGTTGCAATCGAACTAGCCGATTGAGGTATTGAATGCCGCTCTTGCCGTCCGCTTGCGGCGTGTCCAAGTCATGCAATTGTTCCGTACACCGGTAAATACCATCGTCCTCATGATGATTGACTAACGCGGTCCACACAGTTTGGCCGCAGGTCTTGTCACCCTCCCTTACATTCTCGATAATGGATAGATCGTTCTCCGGCAGCGCAAGAATTAACGTAGAGAAGTACATGTCGACTTGTTGTTGAGAGGAAGCGGCACCATCCGACGACAAAACCGGAGCCCACTTCTGCATCAAGCCAGGTGCACGGAAACGTTTTTCCGCACATCAAAGTATTGTCTCTCCCCACTGAACTTCGGTAGTTTTACGGAGTCCATGGCAAATGCGTCGGATGAGCTCTCATGAGCACCAGAAATTCACGAAGAATGCCACCAAGAAAAGCACCAAATACTGGTCAAGAGGCGGGCAACACTGCTCAGGTACGGAGACGACAAAGGGTTGACCGAAGACGCAGCTGTACTCCCGGAGTCTATATAGCCAAGGCAATCAGAAACGAGTTTAAGAAGGTCGGTCAAATATCATCGTACATGAGTGCTAGTATACTTGTGAAAAGATGCCTTTCCAAAAATTCAGGAGGACCACTATAGGCTTTCACGAGAGAAGTGGCAGGTGACAAGCTCCGGAAGCGAATAAAATTCCAGAAAGCGCAAAGCTAGAGCAAAGGAAAGCAAACCGATCTTCACGTCACGCGAGTCGGTGTTCATGGGTTCAAGGCTCCAAGGGACACAAGCAAGTCGCTACCGGCGGGGTATCGAAATGAAGCTACAAACACAAGCGAGAGCCAGCCACTTTGTCAGCTCGTCGCACCTCACGTATCGTGCGACACCACAAAGGCCTACCACTCTTCGAGAAGCAAGCTCTAGGTTCTAGTCAAGACAAATGACTCCAACAACTAGCGGCTTGAAGGCCCCAAACTTGTCAAAGAGTTACACGGAAATTGCCATCACCGGGAATCGAACCCGCACATCCGTGTCCGGAGTCGTACGCCGTAACCATGTCCGCGCCTGAAAGCCAATACCCGAAAGGGATATAATATGTCATATATGTACCCATGTACTGCCCGAGCAACAGGCTCCCGCAGTACATCCACTTATGGCTAGGTAGTAAGGCCAAGACTCTCCCGGAGTACAACGTACGGATGTGTCCGTTATTATGCCCACCACGGGGATCTCACAACAAGGGGCGAGGCTCGGAGATACGCAAGACGGAGGACGGTCGCAGCCGGAGGAGCGGCATGGTATGGCGGCGGAGGTCCTCAGAGTCGACCGCCGCCAAAAAAACCCGGTATGGAGAGTTTCTGAATTAATATTTCCGCACCCGATATGAAAAAAATTGAAATTGAAATTGAAATGAAATTGTTTACAACAATACCATTATCTTATACCGGCTGCTGTCTCTGGGCCCCCCTGCGCCACGCCAATCTGTAGGACTCATAAGCAAGAGATAGACCGTGAACCACTAATCCCAACCTCTCCAATGGCAGTGACGATACCGTCTAAAACATACCCGTATCCAGGTATTTATTAATTTTTTTATCTATACGTGTTATTTTTTGATACAATTTGAAATATCACATGTCGCTAGTCTCCACGATACGCGGCCTGCTCCAGCCGCTGCGGGGTCGCTGATCAGCAAAGCTGTTCAGCTTGAGCTGGTCGAGACGAACCTGCCTGACCTCGGCTCCTGTGCGACTCCGGTCGTGCCGGAGCGTGGGGGGAAAGGTAGGTGAAAAACCCCCCTCGCTCAAGTCGTCGTCGGTCCCGTCTCGATCCGTGCTCAACCCCGCCCGAGGTATTAGCTGCTCCTCCCGACGCAGCGCGCCACCTAGCCGAGTCTTCTCTCCTCCTTCGGGGGCTGAGAAGAGAAAATAACTAGGCTGCAGACGGTGTCCGGCTGGCTCTCCTGCCTCCGAGCCAGATTTTCTCATGTCCCCTGTCCGTGTTCCGTCTGTTTCCAACACCTATCTGATCGCGTTGTGGCCGTCCTTACCCTCCCCCGGTGGTTTACGTTGTTAGGGGGCCGCCTTTACGAGCAGTGTGCCGTTACAATAACCCTAGGCACACTGCATGAGGCAGCCTATCGATAACCGGGTTACGACTAGGGAAGGGGTTGGTAGAACACAAGGATCGAGTCGCC
The DNA here is from genome assembly GCA_026401115.1 of Tetraselmis chui. Taxonomy (NCBI): domain Eukaryota; kingdom Viridiplantae; phylum Chlorophyta; class Chlorodendrophyceae; order Chlorodendrales; family Chlorodendraceae; genus Tetraselmis; species Tetraselmis chui. The sequence goes on from JAPMLY010001303.1 coordinate 71,739, forward strand.
GGTCCTCAAAAGATGGTGGGTACGGGAATTCTTCCAAAAACCCCCCGTACCGGGCTTTTTCGGTGGCGGGTGATCCTAAGGACCGCCGCCGCCAGACCGTGCCGCTCCTCCGGCTGCGACCCACCTCCTTCCCGCGGAGCATTAGGCCTCGCCCCCCAGGGAGACCTAAGGCTCTCGCATGGCCGGCGACTGCTAGCGAGCGCCGTGCCCCAGCGTTGCTTCCCAGTTGTCCGCCGCCAGCTCCAACACCCTCGTCCCTCCGCTAATCCGTCCGTACCCCTCTTCGCCAAAAAATATTTCGCAAACGCCGCTCCCGCCCCATCGTCGGGAGAGTGTCTACGAGTATTTAGTCGCGGAAAGACATATCGGACTGGCCGAGCGGGAGATCCCTGTGCCGGTGTACGGATATCATGTTTTTCCAAAACCCTCCGTACCGGGCTTCCCGACAGTTGTTGATCCCGCGGATCGCAGCTGTCGGTACCTCGTTTAACCCCCTACCGTGCCAGGCCCGGCACGGCTAAAGGGTTACCAGCGCCCACCGCGTGGAGGTAGAGGTAGGTGCCGAAGGGCATGCGAGCGCACCCCTCTCCGGGGCCGCGGCCGCTGCGCCGCCGGCGGGGGCCCGCACCCGATATCTTTTGTGGAGCGGCGACTCGATCAACGACTTCGAAGAACCCCGCCACCAATTGATACGCGATGATTGACAGGCTGCCTAAGGCATGGCCCTCTATACTCAGTCATACACGACTTACAAGCAAGTTTAGACCGGGTACTCTTCGACAAGGTACACCTATCTACACACCTATCTGCACCTATGAGTGTCGACGTTCCTCGGGAGTTAAACAAATGTAAGTACTCGCAGCAATTGCCACATGCCCCCCGCCCAAGCTGTAACAACGTAAAACATTTGTAATCAAGAGAAAAATATATAATGATAAATTCACTTGTCAAGAAATGCAAAACTGAACTGCTGCTCGACCTTCACGATGCACGGCCCGCTCCCACCGAACCGGGGTGCCCACCGGCCTAGACTAGGCCGTTTGGCGTTCGGGAAGGACGATGGGCCAGCCTAATCTAGCTCCCGCGTGACTTCGGTCTTGCCGAAGATAGGAGGGGAAAGGCTGGCAAAAATAACTTCCTCACGTGATTGCTCGTCGATCCCGCCGCTGAATCCCGTAAGCCCCGCCCCAAGGCCGTTGCCGCGCTTACCGACGCGATGGTCTTCCTTGTCGAGGTCCCCCGTCACCTCGAGGGCAGGTGGCGGGGACCGAGACATACACATTAAAAACTGGCGCTCCTGCCTCCGCGCCTCGATTTTCCAGCTCATTTCCCCGGTTTTTCCTTTGTTTGGTACCTTGGTACATGTTTGGTAGTCCGACATGCGCCAGTACCCTCCCCCCTATGATCGCGCGTCCACCGAGCAGCCTTTTTCGAGCGCGGACCGCCGCGCTTACCCGGGCCCACACTCTTTGTATGTAGGTCTATGAACGGTAGTGGGTGCCGAAAAGGGGGGGGGGGAGGTCACCGTAACCGGATCCTTAGGGCCGCGGGTGCACGGAAATTAATCAAAACCCTCCGTGCGGGATTTTCCGGCGGCGCCGACCCGGAAGGTCGTCGTCGCGAGATCGTGTCGCTCTCCCGGTCGCGACCAACCTCCTTGCCGCCCAAGCGTACTCCCCCCCCCCCGGGAGATTTAGTATGTCGACGTAGCTGTCTGTCAGTGAGCGCCCTGCCATGGTGCTGCTTCCCAAATGGCTCGACGCCGGGTACGGAAAAGTTTTTAGTTACCAAAAAAGCCCTCCGTCCGTACATGGTGTTGCGGCGGCGGCCGATCCTGAGGATCGCTGCCGCCTCACCTAGCCGCTCCTCCGCTTGCGACCAACCACCGGCATGTGACATGTCGTGCCTCACCCTCGGGAAGGTTCGACTTTCATAGGGCTTGTCGACGGCTAGCGAGCACCCTTTCATGGCGCTGCTTCCCGGCTGACCACCACCAGCTCCAACGCCCGCGTCCCGCCGCTGACCCGGCCGTACGCTACTCGCCACCAAACGCTTGTGAAGTACAGGTAACACCCCCCCAAATAGGACTGTATCCCATAGTAATTGACCGCGGAAAACATATCGGACGGGCCGAGCGGGAGATCTTGGCGCCGGTATTGCACATAATTGATTTATTCAAAAGCCCTCTTTACATGGCTTTCCCGACAGCTGTTGATCCCGCGGATCGCACTGACTACCCTCTTACCCCCATACCGTGCCAAGCATGGCACGGCTACGGGGTTTCCAACGCCCACCACGGGGAGGTGAGGGGATGCCGACGGGCCTACGAGCGCACCCCCGGGAGGAGCATAATTTATATCGGACGGAAATGATGTGCGTGGATCGAGTCGGGACCGTCGACGACATGAGCAAGGATTTTTTCGCTGCCTTTCCCCCCAAACTCCGGCACGACCGGAGTCGCACAAGAGTTGAGGTCATGCATGCCCGACTCGAACAACACAAACATACCATCTTGGTTGATCGGCGCCCTCGCAGGGGCTGGTGCAAGACGCACATCGTGGAGACTGGCGACAAACTATATTTCATACATGTCTACATAAAAAAGCTTGTTTACGGGTATGATTTAGGAGGCGTTGTTAATGCTATTGGAGAGGTTGGAATTATAGATAGGGGTCCAGCACGACGTAAATACAAACAAACAAAGAGATTTAGCGTTATGTTTACAAGAAACGCTTGGCGACTGAAGTTGTTATTAAGTCGGTTGTTTTGAGAATCATTTACATTTTCATTTTCCAAGGCACCGGGGACGATCGACCGCGTGAACCCGAAACACCGCATGCCGGGGGTTGGGAGGGCGTAATGTTGCGATGATGACATGAGTGGTGGTGGCTAGTAAGACCACATGTCCGAAATTATCGTCCGGGAAAAATTGCACGGCCCGAGAAGGTGGCTATCGGCATCCACTACTAGGCAGTTGTTTGGGGAGAAGGTATACGTTGTCGCGGGGGAATTTAAGTGAGCGTTCAACGCCTGAAGGGTCGGGAAAAACGCGGGCAAGCGACGGACCTCAACGGCGAAGGGGAGTGCGCAAGGGGGGCGGTGAGTAAATCTTGAGACGGTATATTGCCGGGTCGCTAGGCAAGGGGATGTGCCGAAGCACCGGGTGATTATATCCCGGCCGGGCCGTCGCAGCGGCCAACCGGGGTGGCATGTATGTCACGCGCCCCAAACCGGGTAAGCTAGGTCAACGGAAGGGGGGTTATGTGGCCGGAGCTATTCCGGAATTCGCCCGAGGTGACAATGTGGCGAGCTACGGAGCGAAGACTTGCTGCCGTTGTAGTAAGCGCCTCGATGTCGGTTCGACCATCTTGCCGTGAGCCTCGTGTTAATAGTGGGAGCCTTAAAAGACGCGATGGAGACGCTCACGAAGGCAAAAGCTAACCTGTAATCAAGTACCGGTCGAAGCCAGAGTCGAATGGCAACTCTTTGGTACAACGCCGTAGTGGTGCGCAAGAAATCTTTGCGAAGCGCGGGCTAGAAGTCAGAATTTGAACAATACTGAAGTTGTAGTTTACCTACACGGATATCAATGACGCGCGCCGATGTCTTGAGCCTTGAATGGCAAATGTTGTAGCGGTGACCACACGCGGGCGAATGTTGTAGCGGTAGTGGCCAACAATATCAAGGACACCGATAACTAGACGGTACGGGAACATGAGTTGTACCGCCCAGGCACGAGTGGCGCGAAGGATGAAAGATCTCGGGAGGAATCACGGTGGCGAAGTTACAACTAAAACGTACCGGCGACGGGGACGGCAAGCGACCGCTGAAAAATGTGATTCCGCGCAAACACACCACGAAGGAGAGAGCGGCGAGACAACTACGTACACGGAATACGTCACGAACACCGTTGCCAAAATCTGTTGTAGCGGGCTGCTAAGCCTAGCTCAACTGCGCATGCGCATGTGGCGGCGGTGGAAAAAAAATAGCATGATGTATGATGATGAGTTTAATATTTGCTTATTTAACGTTATAATCTCAGTCGTGCTTGCGAAACGCCGCCCGTAGAGGGTGACAATGAGGGTTTACCTGCCACTCCCATAACCCGGGCGGGGCGCACAACAAAGAAAAAATATATATACGAGTAGCCCGTAGTTGTGCACGGGTATTGCGTTTCTACCGATTTCGCACGCACACACACACACACACACACACACACACACACACACACACACACACACACACACACACACACACACACACACACACACACACACACACACACACACACACACACACACACACACACACACACACACACACACACACACACACACACACACACACACACACACACACACACACACACACACACACACACACACACACACACACACACACACACATGATGTGTTTGTATTTATGTTATCATGCATACATGTAATCATGTCGCTCACTCTATACTTTTGTAATCATTCAGGATCAATAGGATTGCGACGCGCAGTTATAGTGTACCGCGGGTACCGTAGAATGGGCCTACGCCCGGACGGGTAGGGCAGACTTTTCTTGGTCAGTGCCGGGAATGCATTCGTGTTTATTTGCATGGTATTATTAAATATATTTATCAATTTCTTACAAGAAAAAGCAGTGGAGGCCACTAAGGAAAAAGAAGAAAAGAGGGAAAAGCCTAAGCCCGAGGAACAAGAAGGCATGCCACAGCGTCAACACTGCCCTCCTTAAAAGCGTCGCGGAGATAGGAACACAGAGTGCCATGAAGAGGAGTAGAAAGACGTTGCATGTTTTCATGTTATTGGAAGGTTTTAGTTGGTGAAACTCCAACACTTGCCTCGTGTTGGGTTAGCGCAGTGCGGTACGTTTCTCGTACAATGGTACGTAATGCATTCACACGAGCGTCACCTACCCGTGAGCATGATCGATGATGAGTTTGAGGTTTGTTTTAAACTCATTCTCTCTGTCGTGCCTACAAAACGCCGCGTGTAGAGGGTGCCGGTGCGCGCATATTGCTTGCCAGTCCCATATTCCGGGTGCACAAAAAAAAGAGAGCGGGGGTGCCATCGTAACGATACGTAGTAGTTAATGACGAAGCCACCCGTATCACTGCGCAATACTTTGTTGATATTTCCTTTTTGCTTGGTGGCCTCCACTGCTTTTTCTTGTAAGCACTTTTTGTATCTATATTGTTTTTAGCGGTGTTCCTCCACTAGCGAATTAAGAGAGTGATACTGAATCGAAATTTTCCTAAAACCCTAAAACACCGAACCCGTATTTCCCAAACGCAAGATATCGCATTTATGTACAAAATCCAATCGAGCGCATGACAAATGAAGGGGGGAAACCGACAGACTGACAGAGACGGACGCACACAGTCACACACACACACACACACACACACACACACACACACGCACACACACACACACACACACACACACACACACGCACAAATTTTGGCAAATCAATGTCGTAGGATATTTGTATGCATACATATATATAGTAGCTCTATCGGCACTTTCAGTCGGAATTTTGTTTAGTGACGCGAACACTTCTGTAAAGGATTAGGAGAAGAACAACATGAAGACGGACATGGAAGAAGAGAGGGGGACCAAAAAGGGCAAGCGTGATGCGAATATTCCAATATTAACTTTCCTAGAATATAAGAATATTCTAATATAAGCTTTCCGAGAATATAAGAATATTTTCTTGCAAGAATATTTTCAAAAAAATTCTTGCAAGAAAAAGCAGTGGAGGCCACCAAGCAAAAAGAAGAAAAGAGGAAAAAACCTAAGCCCGAGGAACACGAAGGCATGGCACAGCATCAGCACTGCCCTCCTGAAAAGCGTCGCGGAGATAGGAACCTAGAGTGCCATGAAGAGCAGCAGAAAGACGTTGCATGAATTCACTACGCACATCCCCCAAAAAACGCCGAAACGGAACAGAAGTAGATCGACGACCGAAATGCCGCATACGGACATAACTGTCAGAGCGCAAGGAACGAGAGTCAGCGGCACCCATCCCAGGGAAGCGACGAACAGCCACCAAAATAGAATACGAAACAAAATAGAATAATTTCCAATGCTAACTTTCCGAGAATATAATAATATTTTCTTGCAAGAATATTTTCTATGGAGAATATAGGAATATTCCGGAATAATTCTGTTGATCAAGTTTCACCGAATGTTTTTAATTTATCCTCATCAGTCACCTACCAGCAGCACGTGGCGCACGTGGGCTTACGGAATGATACGGCGTTGCGGTGCTTGGACGGATTTTCAGCTGCTGATATTCCCTGAAATCGGTATGAATAAAGCAAAATAACAGTAATTTAAGTTTTTCATATATGAAAATAAGACAAAGAGACAATAATTTAAGAGTACGACAGGTAAGCAAAAATAAACATTTTTGTTAGGATAAAAAGGCCGCCGCTTGTCGCCTCCACGTCTTGCATTCTCGGCGTGGCTTAAGAGTTTCCTTAATTTAATCTGCTAGGTTTGTGCACGATGTAGTGCTTTCCTTTTGCCGTGCTTTGGATTCCGTTATCCTCTTGTCACTCTTGCCCTCTTGTTTCCCCTCCCACTTTCCCTGTCCGTGCTCATCTGGTTCTTCTTGTAAACAAAAATAAGGCCGCGGATATAAGTTAGTACAGAATTTGCAAACGATTCTACGCATATCATTTCATAATATTCCTGTTCCTCGGGCTTATAGGTTTTTTCTTTTTCCTCTTTTCTTCTTCTTGCTTGGTGGTTTCCGCTGCTTTCTCTGGGTTACCCTAATGAAAATTTTGCCAAAGATGTCAGAATGATTGCAATTTTACCAAGAGACACCCACAGACTAGGCCAGGGGGTCGATTATCGCGTGTTTATAGGGTTGGGTGGGTGGGTTCGTGCGAAGCATAGATTGGCTGAGCGCGAAAGCACAGAGTGCCACGGTCGAAGCTAGTTCTTGCTTATGAGGCGAAGGCTAGCTAGAGCTGACCGTTGGGGAAGTCATGTGGTTGTTGGTTGCGTCTAACTGCGAGGACAAGGTGGTTGTCCTGAAGGTGCGACGCGCCGTTACTAAACGGTGACAATAGCCGCTGGGGTCATTGTCCCGTACACATGGGAGTTGGATACGCAAACCTCTAGATTTATTAAACAATCTGACCATAAGAATTTTCGTTGTGTTCCTCGGGCTTGATGTTTTCTCCTCTTTTCTTCTTTTAGCTTGGTGGTCTCCGCTACTAGTTTTTCTTGTAAGAATTTTGAGTTATTTCATACTATTCTATCTATCCGCACCTGTCCTTTGGCGAGCTGCTGTGTTTTTGTTTTGCGCTTTGGCGTGCTGCTATCGGTATCCTTCCAAGTAGAAGTGCCCGTACAATGTACTGTACATGTACATGTACGGGTACCTGATATTCTTCGTACCGGCTCGTAGCAGTAGTAGTGTAACGCGCGCGTGCGTCAATTGTATCATACAAGATGGTAGAAACGCATAGAATCACAATGAAAGCAGCGGAATCCACCACCGAAGCGAAAGGGAAAAGAGGGGCGTAGACGTCAAAAGTCCGCGCGGAACACGGAGGCAGTCAAAAGTACATGTACCACCCTCTCGCAGACTGGCATGGCATCACGAAAATAATCGTGCGTTTATTATTCAATTTAATGTACGGTAAGCCCCTTAGTCTCCGCGCCATTGCGTCCAACATCGATGCATTCATGGGCTCACGATGCATATGCCGCATATCAACCGCATCAACGCGTCCATAAATTTGTTCCCTACTTGATCGCCGCGTCCGTGCAATATTGGTGTCTTACTTGATCAACGCGTCCACGAATTAGCGCCCTATTTAATCAACGCTTCCATGAAATAGTGTCCAACTTGATCGATGCATCCATGAATTAGTATCCTTATTAATGAATGCATCCATGACTGAAGCCAATACTCCAATTACAAAAAGATACACGGCTCGCAGGAACACGGTTCGGCCGGTACTCGGCTCGCGGGACGAAAATATCACGAGCCGTGTACCGCGCTTTCTGGTATTCCAATAAGGCCGGTACACGGCTCGGACTGCACTACATACGGGCTTTGTATCGGGCTTATCATCCTACAACCTTTTCTGCGCAGTCATCGCGCCCGCACACACTCTCTCACCAACACCTTCCCGCACCCGCGCCCGTTCCACGATGAATTAGCAGACATAGACATAGGCCTCCAACTAGACCATACCCACCTCCTTACAGACAGTGCGTGCTCCCTCCGCCTCATACAAGGCTACTTAATGAACTGCCCATCCGCTTACATACACAACATCCACCGCGACACGCTCGTCTCCATCACACACACCCTCAAAACCCGCTGCAACGCAGGCATCCGCACACACCTCGGCAAAATTAAAGCACACAACAACTCACTCGGAAGCGACCTCGCAGACACACTAGCTAACCAACTTGTAGATGGACACCCACCCGACACGACATACACCACATGTTCAGACGTGTCGATAGGCCATTAGACATGGCCATACAACCTCATTCCGCAAACCCTAGGGGAACCCATACCCTACACATAGACAAACCTCAAAACTAACGCTCACACTCACAACACCAAAGACACCCGCACACCCCTCTCACAAACATCCAAACACGGTGCCCTCCTCACCCGCGCCACGGAGGACGGCGCCGACTTCACTTTCCACAAAAAACACACTACACTCACCAACATCCAATTCACCCACAAGCAAGAATTCATGTGGGGAGTCCACAACACCCGCCTCCTCACACACAACCCCACCCTGCGCTGCCCCATGTGTGGCCAATTCACTAGCAACGGCCACATGGTCGGTAACTGCCCCACCATGTCTGGCCTAAGGCAGAACCGCCACAACAACGCGCTACAACTCCTACTCTCCCTCCTGGAACGCCACAACGGCGGACGACGGGAGACCATCACTGCAGACTTCGGTAACAAACTCACCAAATCATTCACATCCCCCACACCCACCAACAACCCTCTTGACTGTCACCCCCCTCACCCCACCCACATGCCCACTCGCCTTGTTGCTGTTGACGAAGGACTCTCCCCCGACTCCCTAACCTCGTGCCCCGCCATCCTCCTCCCTGAGATTCTCCCCCCCGCGCTTCGACCCCCGGCGCACAAACCCGACTTTATCCGCCTCCTCGAACCTCGTCACGTCGGTCACAAAAACGGTCGCCGCCGAAACACATCAATTAAAAAGATTCAGATTGGGGAGCGGAAGTACTGCACGGACCACAACCTCTCCCACACAGCCCAATTGATTCGCGCCTAATACACACCCCTCGCAAATGCCATCCGCAACCATTGGCCAGGTACCGAAGTCGACATCCTCCCCATCGTCATGAGCCGCACGGGTACCCCGCACTCATCCACCATCGCAAGTCTCACCTCTCTACCCTCCGCACTGACCCTCTTGACAAATTCATCTCCAAAGCACGCCTCGAGACGTCTCGCATCCTTGCACAACTCCACACGCACACTGTCCAATGGCTACATCATCTCCTACATGTATACCGCATCAAATCCCGCACGACCTCCCGCCGCGCCTCCACGCACTGCACCTTCGCACGCCCCTAATTGCACACCGCCATCACCTCGTACCGCACACTCCCCGGGGGGGAGTAAAAACCCTCAGCACCCGGCGCATACGGCAATTGTTGCAAACCAGTGCATACGGTACATGTTGTAAACAATTTCAATTTCCACGGTGATGAATCCGAGACGCATCACGCTTGTATCGGCCGTGGCCCTGCTTTTCGGCTTGGCGGCACTCGTGAATGCCGTTCCGCCCGCGCATGCTGTGGTGATGAGTACGGATCCCTCCGCCGGGAGCGCAGCCTCAGCGTGCTGGTTCATGCAAACACACACGCACGGCCACACACACACGGCCACACACACGGCCACACGGACACACACACACACACACACACACACACACACACACGCCTACATACGCACACGGTCGCACACGCGATCACACACACACGCACGCGCAAGGTCACAAAACACACGCGCACGCACTCTCTCACACACATAGTACAGTCACACGGTGAGACGCACATAGATATTAGTGGATGCGTGCATCTTCCATGCGCACTACCGCGTAACCCGTTGGACCGGAAATATACTGCCGTCTATTTGTGCTGAACAACTTACATGTATCCATTCTTTCTGCTCGAACTGTGCACTCGATGTCTTTCGCCCGTGCACGAGCGCGTCTTCGTAGTTCGAGATCATCAGCCATCCGTGGTTGCGAGAGCCCGATAGATGTTTGTGTGTGCGTGTGTGCGCGTGTGTGTGTGTGTAAGTGTGTATATATGTGTGTGTGTGTGTGTGTGTGTGTGTGAGTGTGTGTGTGTGTGTGTGTGTGTGTGTGTGTGAATCAACAACAACAATAGCAACAACAATAAGGTAGTATGCTTTCCTGCGGGCCGGATTGGTATCGGGAACTTGTCCGGCCAATTGCATCCCATGCGCTCTCCGCTACCGTCACGCCCTCCCGATCAGTCGTCGACCACTTGCTACCGACCAAAACGCCCTTCGCCGTCCAAGAACTCACCAGCAACCTTAAGCGGGTGGGATATAATCATATACAAAAGTTCGCGTGTCGGATTATGACAAGTCGGGCAGGTGGGCAAGGCGGGCGGGTACCTCAAAGATCACGCCCGTAACTTCCGTCTTGATGTCCAAGCAACCACCTCTCCCATATTCGCCTCGAGCGCGAAGGGTGGCACCGCAGGTCCACGCTTTGTCCGGCTGTTACCTTGCTTCTTGCGAAGAGGTGCTTCAAGCGGCCGAGCGCGAGTTGCTTGAAGAGAATTGCGGCACAGTCGTAGAGAGGCACCCCCACCCCCTTCAGTTCGCAATCTGGCGCCTCCTTCTTCGTGGGGCCCCAGCTCTGAGGCGGAGAGGGACGCCTCAAGCGCAACTTGCTTCGCCGCCTCTATTCAGTTCCAACTTCCGGCTTGTGCGGCCCCCTCTTCGGAACGTTTGCGCCAAGGCATATTGGGCGGACTGTGCTAACGATGTTGGACGGAGCTGTGGGTGGTGACACAATGCGTAGCGATACCGCGTATCAACTATTGCCGGCTTTAGGGGAGCCCCGCGCGACGCGACAAACGGGATATACTGACAGAAATTACGAGTAGTTTCCCGAGCCGTGTACCTTCTCCCGGTACACGGCTCGGGCAAAAAGGAACACGGCTTGGGCGTGAAGGATTTGCTCTCTCATTTTCAAGGCAACCTCAAAACTGAGATTCCGAATTATTATATCAACAACAAGGTTTACCGGCTGCTTTGTCATGGCCTTCCCTGTGCTACCATCTTCATATTTGGCAATGGGGCTTAAAGAAGGGGCCTTCTTCGCCATATCACGTCATATGTCGTCTACGTTGGTAAAAACGATAAAGACCCTAAAAGCCTCCCAGCGTGCTGGGCTTCGCCTCCCCTTCGGGACTTGGGGAAGAAATTGTAGCCGCAAGTAGCAGCCGTGTGACGCTCCTTCACACGCCCCGATCTTGTCCTATTCGGCTGCCATTTGATCTCGGCCTTATCTAAACCGCCAAATTCCCTTGTGCCCTCCCCTTGTGGTTACTGTTGCCATGGAGGGAAGGGGGGGGGGGGGGGATACGGCAAGTGTGCTATCGCGATAATCCTTAGCACACCGCATGATGCACTCCCAGAAATGGTGGATAGCAATGGGGGGAGCGGTTGGGGGAAATTGGACTAGCAACGCCATCCTCCGAGATGCCGGGGACGGACGTTTTAATCGAAACCTTGCGTCCGTACAAGGTTTTCCCGGCAGCGGTAGATCGCGAAAATCTCCGCCGCCATACCGTATGCGGCTCCTCACCCCGCGACTGTCCACATACCTAGTCCGCCTCGTGCCTCGCCCGTTGAGGATGTTCGACATCCATAGGGTTGGTCGACGGATAGCGATCGCCGTTCCGTGATGTTGCTTCCCGGCGGTCCGCTGCCAGCTCCAACACCCCCGACTAACCGCAAATCCAGCCGTACAATCCGCGCCCCCACACGCTATTAAGATATTGGTCTTGCCCCCCCCCCCCCCCCCTTAACTAATGGGGCATTATCTGAGGGATATATGGCCTTGACATGACATATCGGACGGCCCCAATGGGAGATCTTGGCGTCGGTAGTGCATATTACTGTATTTATTTTCATAAGCCCTCCGTACATGGGTTTCTCGACGGCTACTGTGTGGATCACAGATGTCGGCTCACCGCACCTAGCCCATACCGCGCCATGCATGGCACGGCAATAGGGTTACCAACGCCAACTACGGGGAGTGGGTGTGAGTACCAACGGGCCTACGAGCGCACCCCCCTACGGGGCCGCGGTCGCTGCGCCGCCACCGGGCGCCTTACGTTTGGCGTCGTATTTAGCACTCCGGGGCGAGGTCAATGCCTTGATCCCAACAATCCCACTGGTGGATAGCGTAAGACTAGCGTCAAGTAGTCTCCTTCCGCGGGCGTGTACCTTCCCCCCTTTATTTATAATCATTAAAGCGAATTCAATACCGCCATTTTGGGTAGTACCATCACATATAGCAGTACCAATAATCCCTTCTTTATGTTTCGCCAAAGTCTTCACCACGTTGCCTTGGTATGTTAGAGTCTCTTCTACTATTCACGTCGTTCCATGTCCTTCCCGGTACCATGGTTGATGTGCTTAAGTATCCACTCTCACAGCTTCTACTTGCGCTATCACGTCATAATAACGCACAACTCTATTTCCATGCAAAGAAACGAATTGCCCCCGTCCCAGAAAACACGACATGAAATGCCGGAAGAAGAAAGGCGCACAGGAACACGGTCCCGTCACTCGCATTTTTCTTCAACTCCACTTACAATACCTGCCCGTGTGTTGACAAGAGAAACCATGCTGGCTATCCCTGTAACGGAAGGGGGGGGGAAGCTTTGGTAGGTAGGGATGACACACTGTTCTGCCCATCGACTGTCTGAATATTATACCACTCATCAAATCCAAATGACATGACTGGACAAACGCAACATTCTGAATAGAACAGGGCTGGGTCTGCACGCATGTCGTGGTACCTGGCCCTTTCAAAAACGATGTATACAGATTCCAAAATTACAGGTTGTGGTGGTTGTATCCCCTCATTACATTGTTGCACCTACATGTGTCCCCCCACGGCGGAGAGTGCACTCGTCACAGGTGGTGAAGCACCCGATATCTAAAACTCTTTTCACACGGACGCCAAGACGGAGTATCACGCAGCTCAGTGTGGCGTGTCTCCGGAAAAAAGGTGCACTCAGCAGCCAGAAACCTCCGTGATGGGCGTCCCCTCACGTATAGTGGTGTGCGTGCAGACGGTGGAGGGGGTGGAGGCGGTCTCAGAGAGTTGACGCCACGTGCCGAGTGCGACCTGAGCGCGGCGCATACCAGCCGCCAGCCCCGACTCCTGCTCTGCCTCAGGAGGCGGGCGCTTGTTGCCCACAAGAGCCTTGGGAGAGCCGGCCCCACTCTCCTGGCAACCATCACCATCACCAGCAGCAGAGGCCGTCACACCAGACTCATCACCGCCTGCAGGTGTGCCTGTAACCTCGCCATCCGAGGAAGGAGCTGAGCGCTCTGCGATGTCGCAAGTGTCCCGAGACACGAAGCCTTCTACCGACTCGCCCGCCTCCAGCAGCTGCATCTCCTGCGCGATTTTGCTTATCTCCCGCTCCGTTTGGTGCACTAACCCAGTGGTTGCCTGCCACCCAACCCACATTGAAGATAGTTAGTCTTACCCCAGACCACTTTTCACAAACAAACCCAGCAGTGAGCTCGAAAGGGGTGCCTTGCGGGAGAGGCCCACCTCTGTGGAGCAAAACGGCTGCGCGAGAAGGTCGCCAAGGAAGGGGGCGCGCAGGAGGAGGCCGGTGCGCTTGTGGTGTTTTTTGAGAATCTTGACCAGTCCTGTGTATGCCAGGACGGACCAGTGCATGAGGAGGAGGAGGTCGCCGTGTAGGTCGACGTAGGCTTTGTACACGCACTTCAAGTTTTCCAGGCTCTCGGGCTGCGCGAGCTTGGTGTCCTCCAGCTCACGGAGGTGGATGATACTTTGTTCCTCTTTCTCGAGAAACGTGTCGTTGAAGCGTTGCACGTTGTCTATCAGCGACTGGATGAAGTCGTTCTCCTCAGCCGTCAGCTCCGCGCACTCCTTCGCACTGCGCGCCACCTCCTCCGCAGACGGCCGCTCTGCAAAATGGCGACCCAACCCTTCTTCGGATTAGACACATCTCCAAGTACGCTCATAATGTTCTAGTCGAGAGCACCACAGAATCACTTTAAACGCCCCAGAAACGTCGGAGTACCACTGTGCCGGCCGTCGCCAGTGCTGTGCTGTATGTGTGTGTGTGTGTGTGTGTGTGTGTGTGTGTGTGTGTGTGGGTAGTCGCGTGAGTGTGACTAAGCAAGGGAGAGTGGCCTGGTACAGAGGATGGGCTATCCGTGCTAGCGAGTGATACCGAAGAACAGGCCGTAGGGTGAAACTACGCAAGCACCAGGGGAAAAGTGCCACTAAACAGCCAAGTCGGCTTACCGTCAAACCACACGCCCACAAACCAGAATCAGAGTCAACCGGTAATCGGCATTGGTGCAGTATATTTCGCGCAGCGGCCAATGAGCGGCCGTGAACGAAGAGACCCTTGACTTCGGACATTGCACCAGGGGAAAGGTGCTGCTAACCGCGGGGTAGATCCCAGCTGCACACAAGATGTGAAAAGATGGTTTCAACACCAGGTATGTGGTTTCACCTGCTGTGTCGCGACCACGGGCGGGGGCGGCCACGGCGGAGGGAGGTGGAGGGGGAGGCATAGCGTTCCGAGCGTCGGCTTGTGCCACCTTAGACGCCACACTCCCGGCCGAACCCTCCGGCTCGCCAGCGTCGTCACTACTGATGGAATCGCACCCACTGGGGTGGTTTGTTGCGTTGATCCGCTTCAGTTGCTTTTTCAGCTGCTTGTAGCAGCTGAACAGGCTCTCCATCTCGGGTAGCTCCGCCGACGCGTCGCGCAACAGGCGGCCGAACTTCATTATTTACCAAACTTTCAGCAGAGCGCGGCCAGTGATCAGACAAACTGGATTCGCACACCGCGTCCTAGCTCGTGCTTTTACAGCACCAACTAATTCACACCGTGAATACCCCACCAAGGCTCAAGAATGTCAACCAGAATGCCCGAGATTATTACTTGAGCTGCCTCGGGGCTTTATGACGCGGTTGCGCGCCAGGTGGACGAAACGATAGAAAATATTCTATTGTGCGCCGCAGGTGACGATGGTAGGTGCCGGGCGGCCAGATCACAGTGGCTTCACAATCGGCGTCCGTAAACCGAGGCGAACAAAGGTAGACCGCTGATCTCGAAACAGAGGTGAATGGGCAAGCGAAGAAAAGTGGGGTCAAGCAAAGAGGGCCAGGGGCAGGCGCCTTGGCGGAAAGACCGACGGAAGCCGCGCGAATGAGCGGGTGTTGCACCTGGTGAGTACGTCAGTCGGAGAATATAAAGCGAAATGATTCTCGCGACGATTTTTTACGCTCACCGCGCGGGGGTATATCTGCAACAGATTTTTCTGATATACTGTGTTAAGTACCTGCAAGTGGCTACACGCGCTACACAATAATGCTGATGCTGATGATGAAGGAGAGTACAGGTACGGTACGAGTAACCTATAAATAATAGATAATATTTCCTGCTGTTGTCGCGTTAGTACTCGTCGCCCGCGCGCGCGCTTCGCGAGTACCAATTTAGCACCTGGGAGTCAGATTTTGCCAAAGATGACAGAATGCTTGCATTTCAGGTAAACAGGCACCAAGAAACCTATTCAGAGGTGTTACTTCTATTCAGCGCTTGATCAGGGAAGGGTGGGTGGGTTGCGCGAGCCGATTGGGCGAGTGCAAAGGCAGAAGATGGCTGCTACCAGCTAGAGAAACTGCTGTAGAGGTCAAGCAGATGGGCGTCCGCCGCGGACAAGTAGTTGCGTTTGTGACGCTTTGTATATCCTCGCGTTGCCTTTGGCGGACTCAACATGGTACGTTAACAAAAAGTTAAACCCCAATATTTACCATTATAAGAAGTTAGCGACTAGGAGTCAGGTTATGCCATCTAATAACGGCCAAAGTCATCGTAGGCTACTATTCCAGGGGTGTGGCGACTATCCAACCGAAGAACTACCATGCCGCCGGTGTTGCGCTCATGGTAGGGTCGATGTACTTGCCAGACTGCCAGTGGCGACGTCGTTAGTTTTCGACCAACCTCCCATGTAGTGAATCTTGGTAAGGGGTGCGCCGATGCATGCGGTGAGGGGTGGACGACGCGCTAATGGCGCTGCACGCCTCTCGAACCCATACGGTGATGGTCCTTGCAGTCCACGCGTGCGGCATCTCCTCGCATGTGATGGTCCGGAAGGTTGTGGGCTCGGGTCCATTATCGAGGTGGGTGCTATAACTGGTGCGTCCAACCGTAAACGCCGCCAAGAGGTCCACTAGTAGTGGTACTGCAACAATCGGGACTTGTAGTAGCGGCTTGTCGGCCGCGATCCTACGTTGGTCTGCCTTTGCCTTTCGTACGAATAACAATATATTACCGCTTGTCTTATCGACCGCGATGTCGTCTACACTCTTCCCATAAAGTCCGTTACTAGTGAAATAGGGCCTTTCGCGTAGGGCGGGTGTTTATCATGTAGGGTTTCTAGGGTTTAACTGTACTTTAGCTATTTGAAAAGGCGGACCGAAACTTGTGTTGACGGTGAAGTAAAGGGGGAAGCGGGGCACAAATGGGGCCCGTCACGGCTACGAACTGACGTCTTAGGGTTTGCGGGTCAACCCCGATTTCGGGGCATACCCTGATTCGGGCGCCCCGGAATTCGGATTTTCCACACCTTGGGTGAAAACTCCCGAAATCGGCGACGCAACACGCGGTTTTTATGATCCCAGCATGCTGTCCGCAAACATGGGAGCACGTGGGTGTGATGGCATGTGCCGTTAAGATGCTTGACGTGGGTGGGAATCGTAGGATAGGGGCCGGAAACCCACAGCTTGGGAGGCTTAAAAAAGCCTAACTTTGCCGTACGGTGTCCGATTCGAGCAAACCAAGTTGCAAATGGAAGCCCTTCCTCCAAGTAAATATAAGTTTTCAACATAATTTACGCCTACCGGCCGGTTTTCGCGTCAAATCCGCCGTCCAATGCCATCCAGCCCCTCGTACAACCAACTAAAGTATCTAGGGTTTCAAAATCTGCCACATTCGTGCGGGGCTGGCAAATCTAGGACAGGTGGTACCCGCACACCCGCTCCGCCAATACGCTCAACAATCAGCGCTCTATATTTCGTCTATTCACGGCGTTACCCATTTCATGCCCCATGTTGGCATGGTGCCGTGCAATTTGCCGCATGCCAAACCAAGGCCCATGCTAGGGTACTTTGAAAGCTCCCCTCCATATTTCACGCCCGGCGATGCGAAAGCTTGAAAGGCCAGCGATCCGCGCGCTAGGGTGCTTATTCTCCAAGTCAACCGTCCCTCAAGCCCAATAGGTCCCTAGCCCGTGCTCCTTGGCTGCATTTTCGGGCACTTGGCAAGAAAACCTAGTGCACACGATATGCCATTCCCGGTATTGCCGCTCTGTAGGCGGCCGGGCGCAACACACTCGGCGGATTCTCGTGCAATTGTGCAAACATGCTGAAAGCTCAATGTCGAGTAGTCTCCCGGCTTGTCGCGACACTACGTGCACCGAGCCACGCGTAGAGGCGTGAATAACTTGCACATCCACAAATTTCGGCCTGCAAAATTTCGACCGCAAATCCAACGTGTGTGCCCACAATAATCGGAGCGTGCCGATAGAGGTGCTCACGTCAGTGAATAGCGCGCCGTGGTGTGTTGTTCGAAAGTCATTACTATTGAACCATGCAAACACAGCTAGTGTTGAAGATAACGTACGCAAACGTAGTTACAGTCACAGTCCCGCAAACGGAATAGTTACGGCGACAACCAGCCTACAGGCGTGGTGTCAGGACAACAGAAGTGTGAGAGTTGTAGCCTAGCGACAACTCTGTACCGAGTCAAACAGTTTATCGGTATGTCCGATCTAGACATGAACTAATCATATCTAGGATAGCTTAAAGTAGCTATCTGCAACTAATACGTATGCGGTATTACTTACAACACTCCCCCTGCAGGTAGCTACGGGATGAAGCGTTGCATTGGGTCTTGTCCTCCAATGATTGCACTTCGGTGTCTTGCCAGTGCAGGTCATGGGAGGAGTTTGGTGAGCATGTCACCGTCGGCAAAGCCTGTGAGTTGGAGGCTGTGGTCCAGGCCCCCCCCCAACGTCAGGCGCATGTGGATGGTGCCATGAAGGGAGCGGAGGACCTTTTGCAGAGCGCGCCAATGTGCCTATGTGGGTGAGGCTTGGGCGGAGCCAAGGATGCGCAAGACCGTGGAGACAGCGGGGCGCGTGCAGACGGGGGCGTAGTGGGGGCCGCCCAAGAGACTAGGGTGTACGTCTGGGTCAAAGGCGGGGGTTGCGTGTGTCGGTCGCCCGATGACTATGGGGTCAACGGTGGGGCGACGACGGCAACGGGGGGTGTGGTCGCCACGCTGGGCTGGGGAAGAATGATGTCCATGGAAGAGAAGAGGTGGGCCACCGGGAAAGGGAGAGCGGCCGGCCATGGGAGGCGGCGGGGCGTACGAATGCGGGTGGTCACGGGAGGGGGGGACGCCGTGAGAGGGCGCCTCCGGGATGAGAGGTATGGGGTGGTGAGGGGCATATCCAACGGGGGGGTAGGGGGGGGGGGGTGGCGGGAGTTGTTCAACCGCGATGTCGTGATGGGAGGGGTCGCGGTGTAGGGTAGAATCAGCGGGGGGGTATTGGGGGGGTGTATGCAAGTGTTCACCTACGAGTTTGGGGCGCGAGGGCTCGCGGTGCGCATCGGGGCGGCGCTGTGCGACGGCGGGGTCGCCAACAGGACCTGCAGCGGTAGCAGCAGACAAGGCTGACTGTGCGTCCTGTGGGACGTAGCCAAGCTGGGGATGCACAAGCAGGGGGAGGGTGTGCACGACGTGGCTGTCCCGAAAGTGTCCGAGGTGAGCATCGTGGCGGCGCTGAGCGACAGGGGGGTGCGATATAGCACCCGCAGCAGGAAGAGCAGCAATGGCGGCCGACCGCGAGTCGAGATACGCTTCAAGGCGCGTCAGTTGCACACGGAGCAGCTCGAGAACACCATGGGTAGTATCGACAGTGCTCTGCTGAGAGCCTGGGTCAGGGGAATTAACAGGTGAAACAGGCGGGATTTTCTGCGCCATTTCGACAGAGGGCGAAAAAGAAAGAGCTGGATAAAAAACAGGCAGCGGTAAAAATCGCTAGCCGGACTTGTGCCTAACAGCGGTATGCAAAGAGACGGCCTGATGCCCGCCGACCCCTCGGCCTGTAGCCCCGGGGTGTCTCAGAGCACCTTCTCTGTATCCTCCACCCACTGTGGGGCACAAGTCGAGGCCAAGGCCAGGACAGGTGGAGCGCTGCGCTGGCGGCTGAGTCGCTAAGATAATAAAAAAATAAAAAAGGTAAGCTACGGCTGGCGTGCAACCTGTGGATGCGTATTCACCCGACAGTGCACCCCCCCGTTCTCCAGCTTGGACCTGTGTGCACCCTGTCCACACACGACGAGTGCGTCGGTGTGGGTGGCTGGCTATCTCCGTCGGGTGGCTGACTTAAGAGGGGTGGTGGCGGGTTTTAAATCGCAGTTTATACTGACGATACCGCCGACTAAAGGTTGAAAGTACTAGTTTTCTAAAGAAACTTGCCTTCTGCGGGAGAGCTGTCGATCGCAGCTCGCCGAACCAGGTTGTCGCGCGTGAGTGACGTGAGGCGAGGGCCCATAACCTATTGAACCATGCAAACACAGTTAGTGTGGAAGATAACGTACGCAAACGTAGTTACAGTCACAGTCCCGCAAACGGAACAATTACGGCGACAACCAGCCTACAGGCGTGGTGTCGGGACAACAGAAGTGTGAGAGCTGTAGCCTAGCGACAGCTTTGTACCGAGTCAAACAGTTTATCGGTATGTCCGATCTAGACATGTACTAATCATATCTAGGATAGCTTACAGTAGCTATTTGCAACTAATACGTATGCGGTATTACTTACAACAATTACTCTACCCCCCAATCGAATTGCATGGCCATCGCGGCTGTGCGTGGCGGGTAATTAAATGCGTGCCACTAGTAACGGACTTTAAGGGAAGAGTGTATATGGCAGCGTACTCTATTTTCCGCGCGGCAAATAATAACAATAGTTAGTGCGTACCTCGATATACTTTCGATGAAGGTTTTGATGTGTACGAGCGTGTCCGGTTGCCTAGTTAGAGCGCGGAACTGTCTGTGGGCGGATTGTAGCATTTCTTGCACGATGGGTGTTGGGATTGGCACGGACATGTCGAGGTCGGTGATGGGCTTTTGATGCATGGCGAGTCCTCGACGTCTGTTAGAAGTGGCTCAAGTGCCAGTGGTTCCTCAAGGTGGTCTCGAAAAAAGTTAATGATCGCTGAGAAGTATGGGTGTAGGCTGATGGCCGCGACAGCTCTGCCTCTGGCGAGCCATGATGTAAAGCGTAGCGTGTAGTTTCGAAGGAAGAACTCGACAGGTGGAGGTTGTGGTATCGATGTGGAGGCCAAGGTGCTCGCAGATTTGTGTAGGCTCCCAGTGGCCCTTCTTGGGGTTGCGTCCTAGCCCGAGGCGGCCGAGTAGGGACGCAACGTGGTCGCGGAGTTGTAGAGTTGCACCTTTGTTGTCGTCACCTTCGTCTATGTGCGGGAGTAGTCGGGCAGTTGTACACCTAAGAAAATTTGTAATGGCAACGCGTGAAAATCTGACAGCGTGTAACAACAAATTGTAACCTAATAATTGTGTCTGATTTCGGCTACTTTGTGTGTACCGATATTGATTGGTAATCGTGAACCCGTGCATATTGTTTGGGATAACTACTCGCGGGTACGCGATTCCGTAATTATTCAACAACTGAAGGGTTGTTGAATAACCCTGAAGAGCTTTTTTCCGCCGCCACCGCATGCGCATGTGCGGCTGAGCTTGGGTCGGGAGCCCGCGAGCACGGAACTTGGTAGCGGTGAGCGTGACGCATGCCCGCCTATTCGTGTTTGCTTTTGTCTCGGCGCTCTCATACGTTGTGACATCGTGCGGTACCTATACATAAAGTTTTCCTTTCTATCGTCGGCGGTCACTCGCCGTCGGCGGCTCCGGTGCGTTTTATTTGTTCCACCGCCAGCGTGACCCTCCCGGGATCTTTTATTCGTCGCTCGAACCGCGACCGGGTACAACTGCCCGTACCGCGCCTATTATCGGCATCCTCGAGACCCTTGGCCGCTACCGGTATCGCTACAACTTTCGCCCGCGCGTGGTCATCCCTTTCAGCAAGGCTCAAGGCATCGGCACGCGTCATCGCTATCACTGTACGGGTACTACAACTTCAGTACTGCTCTAAGTTCATTCTAATCGCTACCCGTACTCGGAGCCCGCTATTTGCAAGGTCATCCTTTATCGCTTGGCGCCCCGCTACGATACGGCGTTGTACGACGGAGTTGCCTTCCGACTCTTGCGGTGGTTGGTACACGGGTACCAAATAGCTTCTTTGCTCTTTTCTTGAGCATCTCCATCGCGGGCTCCAAGGCTCCCCACTACAAGCAACGCGAGGTTAGAGGCGCGACGGACCGGCATCGAGGAGCCCACCACGTCGGCGGCGAATCTTCCCTCCAAGGCACGCCACAGCGCCACCTCGGGCGACTTCCGGTATAGTCCAAGCCACATACCCCCCCCCCCCCCCCCCCCCCCCTCTTCGACCCCGCGTGTTCTACTTATATTAGGACGCGACACACGTGCCACCCCGGATGTCCGCCGCGGCGACCCGGCCGGGACATAGTCATCGGCGTCCTCCACCGCCACCTCTAGGCCGGTCGCCCGGCGGCGGGGCAAGGTCGTGCCCTATGGCCCCCGCTCCGGGTGACCTTCCGACATCATCACCTACTAACGCTCAAGCGCCTTCGCATGCCTTACGACCTGGACATACACCGTCTCGTTTTTTACCCCCCGCTCCTTTGAGGTGCGTTAGTTGCTCCGCGTCGTTCCCGACCCTTCAAGCGCTATGCGCCCATCTAAACTCCCCCGCGACAACGTGCACTTTTGCGCCCGACAATTGCCCAGTTGTGGATGCCGATCGCCACCTTCTCGCGCCGTGCACTTTTTGCGGACGATACTTTCGGAGCGGTGGCCTTAGTAGACACCTACATTCCTGCTCTCACCGCAATACTACGCCATCCCAACAGCCGGCATGCGGTGCTTCGCTCCCGCGTGGTCGGCCGTCCCCGCCGCATCCCCAGTCCTTGCCCCCCGCCGTCCAATGGTGCCTTGATCATGGGGCCACTGGCGGGGAGAACTCTAAAGCCTTCTTCGAGTCCTACCTCCTTTCTTTCCGATCTAGTACGTCCTCGAACGGCGTCCCCCCTTCGGTGGTACGCCTCGTCAAGCCGGTCTTCGAGGAGCTTGTCGGTTGCGTTTTGTCTTTCCGCGGTAGGGCCACCCAAGGGGCTTCCGCGGAAGCGGCTTGGGCGGCGTTGCTTTTATTCCCGCGCTTAGTTTTGCGCCCCATGGCTGATTTCACTTCTGCGGGGCATCTGCCCCCTGACCCGGTCGCCGATTACCGTGACAACCGCTTAGCCCATTGGGCGTCAGGAGATCTTGATACATTGTTTTCCGCCGCTCGCGCCCACGCATCCCTTACCAATGGGCGGGCACCGCCACCTACCTCACTTTCGAGGGCCGGTACCGACCCCATCTCCCCTTCGCAACCCTTTCATAACGGCGTCTCGGCCAAGGTCGCCAACCGGGCGGCTAGTCTAGCTGCGGTTGGGGAGTACCGCCGTGCTATGGAGGCCCTAAGCTCCAACCCCGTTGCAAGTGGTCGTGGGGTGCACGAGGAATTATCACGGTTGCACCCACAAGACGATGACGACCTCGCGGACGTGTTGCCGGATCCCTTCTCCCTCCCTCGTATCAAACTCCGCGCTTCGGAAGTCGATATTATGGAGGTCGTTGCTAGATGCCCTCGAAAATCTAGTCCTCACGTCGACGGTTGGAGGTTTGAAACTCTTCGCGCGTTGGGTTCCCCTTGCACTCTCACCGGTTTAGCCGAAGCCATCGTGAATGCAGAGGTTCCACCCGGCGTTGCTTCATTCCTTGCCTCTGCCACACTTATCCCGCTAGACAAGCTCGATCCCGAACAACGACGCGCACAAGAGCAAGAACTTCGCGACCAAAAGGGGACGTTGCGCCCGATTGGAATTGGCTCCGTTTTAGTTCGTTTCGCGAATCGCGCGCTTCTCGCCGTAATTGGTGACGAAGTGTCTCAATGGTTGGCTGCTCGGCACCAATTTGGCGTCGGCGTTCGCGGCGGGGTTGAGATCGTACAATTCATGGTTCGAGCCGCGCTTGACGCTTCACCGGACTGGGCGGACATGCAAGGCGACGCATCCAACGCGTTCAACGAGTTCCTGCGGCGTCCCTTGTTTGAGGAGTTGTCAGCAAATCCCGCGCTTCGACCGTTGCTCCGTGTCGCTACTATGTTGTATGGCCGTCCATCTACCTTGTACGTTTACGACTCATCAAATGCTCACGGCCCGGCCATGCGCATTCCGAGTACCCGTGGAGTCCATCAAGGTTGCGTCCTCGGGGCCATGTTCTTCGCAATTGTTGCCTCCAGGGTATACAAGCAATTGGCTGCGATTGCCCCGAACGAATCCGTTGTCTGCGGTTATTCTGACGATGTTCACTTCTTGGGACCCCCTCCGTCTCTCGTGGCTATTGGCGACGCTATGCCGGAGGCGTATGCTAGCGTCGGCCTCACAGTAACCATCCGCAAAAACTGCTTGTATTCCCCTTTGGGTGTCGGTGATGCTTTCGACAACTTACCCAACGGCCACATCATGCGGGGAGTAAACGTCTCCACGGAAGGGACGAAAGTATTGGGAGGGCCATTGGGTACATCGTATTTTGCTCGAGACGTGTTTGAAACGGCCTTAAGTAAGTATGAGGCCTACGGCGAGCGTCTAAGGGGTCTAGCGGCTCACCGGCACTCTCACACTGCGCTTCGTATCCATCAACATTGCAACCGCCGCTTCGGACACTTTGCCCGTACAGTCCCCCGAGGTCTTGGCAGGGGCGAGGGCTACGGCGACACCGTCGTGACCTTCCTCGAGCGCGCTGACAATGCCACCCTAGATGTGGCGGCTGAGATATTGGGCCTTCCCGCAGCTAGCCTACCCCGCAACACTCGCTCCGAGATGTCTCTTCCTATACGTTTCGGAGGCATGGGGGTGGGGGACTTGGCTGCCTTGGCGGACGCGGCCCATGTCGGAGCGGCCGGTTTGGCAGTGGGCTCAGCTATCCGTTTCCTTACAACACAAGATGCTCGCGTGCGCGGGGACTCCCAAGACGATGTTCCGATGGAGCCGACCATGTATGGACGGTTAGCGACTGCTATGACCACAGCGGTGTCCCGAAGGCCCGGCACACCGGACGGAGACGACGGCGACAACGCACCCATGTGGTCGTTAGAACTCGCTTCGTCGTGGGCGCGCTTAGATGTTGCGTGCGGTTCTCACGCTCTCGCCGAGTCTGAACCCTTGATAACCACAGTCTTAGCGATGCTCCCCCCGCAACGTCCAACGGTGGCTCGCGCAGGCTGCGTAGCTGAAGCACGATCAAACAACGAGCAGACTTCTCGGTCCCTTGATGGCCTACCCTCGCTCGTACCCCTTTCGGCGTTTGCCACGGACATCTTTCCAAAGCTACAAGCGGACATCAGTGAGCGCGTCAACTTGTTTCGCTTCGCGAAGCTCGCTCCCACGTTTTCCAACCGCGCTCGGCCGGAGTCTAGGCGTTTTGTATCTCGTCTCGGCCACGGCGCCCTTGCGTTTTTGGCTTCGGACCCGCCTACTTCCGGTCGCTTGGGCGAGCTCCGCGACAAGTTCCCTGAGCACTACGACGCAGTTTTCCGCGTCGCGGTCTGTCGCATCTTCGGCCTACCCTCATCCCGCATCCTCTCTACTCTACGCTCCCCCACTGCTTGTGCTTCTTGCCATCTCTCGGTTCAAGCTATGCGGGGTGCGTTCTCGTCGGCGGGTGTAGACATGTCGGACGATGCGTGGGCCACTGCTTTCGCGGACCATTTGGCTCGATGCGGCGGAGATGCTTCGGTCCACACCGCTCACTCTTGGTTAGTGACGGCCCTTGCGGAAATTATCTCCGAGGTTCGTGGCGCACTCGGGGTTGGCGTCGAGGTTCTCACAGATCCCACGATGTTAGTTCAACTCCCCAACGGCAACGACGGTCTCCCCGCGGATGTGGGTGTCTTGCACTATCACGGCATCCGAGGCTCAAAACTTGCCCTTGATGCCGTGGTTTCCGGTTTGTTCGGCGTTTCTAGCCCCCCGTCACCCGAAGTCGCTCTCCGCCGTGCTGAGAAGACCAAGTTCGAGAAGTACTCCGAAGGGGTGAGGAGTCGGCCCGACATCCGTTTCATTCCCTTTGCTGTCACGGAATTTGGTACTCTCGGCGGCCACGCCACGGCTTTCTTGACGGAGCTAGCCAAGCAGGCAGCCGCATCTAAAGGGATGCATGTGGGCAAGTTGTTGGCCTCCTGGCGTCGAAAGGTCTCTCTCGCCGTCCATGTTGCTCACGCGGACAACGTCTTGCGCGGTTTGTCCGCCGCTGCGGACGGCGTCGAGGCCGCTTCTTCCTCGGCCGGGATGCCTTCTCCTGCTACGGCGCTCTTCACCCGCGCCATGGGCCGCAAGCGTCCTCGTGTTTCCTCGAGCGGCGCGTGAGGCGCCGCTTGTCGCCTCCACGTGTTGCATTCTCGGCGCGGCCTAGGAGTTTCCTTAGTTCAATCTGCTAGGTTTGTGCACAATGTAGTGCTTTCCTTTTGCCGTGCTTTGGATTCCGTGATCCTCTTGTCACTACTGAACCCCTTCAGACGGTACACGCTCAAAGGCGCAGCTTTCACGAATTTGAATTCGATTCACATATCGAAATCTGCGCCGCCCACACCAATATCCCTCCGAATACCCCGTCAAATACTACGACACACATACGTATCACCTGGATTACAAGTCCTAAACCTCCACGGAGCAGGCGCACCACCGCGCGCCCCTCCGAGCGTCCGGACGTCCCCATCGGACGTCTGCGAAAAACAAACCCAGGTCCCATCAGACCTGGTCGTGTGCCGCCAACACACGCTGACCACCTCTAATCCTACCCCTCTACTCACTTCGAACACCCATCCACCTTCTTTCGACACCACAGAATCGATCACCATGACATCTCCCAACCTCCCGGACCCCTACAAGCAGGTCCTACTTAAGGACCGCCCTACACCCCTCTTCGCGGACGACCACATCGGACCCCGTAATCGCCTTGTGGGCCACCCACTCGCACCCTTCCTCACCGCCCCACAACTCGAGACCGCGGACCATGGACGAGGAACGCCACTGGAACCCACTCCGGGCACGGGCCTCCAAACTCCCCTTGTCCTCTCTGTACCAACAACTACCCCAGTTCTCGGTAGGGCCGTTGACCTCTCCGCCCGCCAGATCGACTCATACCTCCTAACAGGACAATACTCCACAGCCCCGCCTGACAATGCCAGCTTCTGGCTCCACGGCGTGTTCCTCCCGGACACGACATCCTCATCCCACATGCTAATTTCCGCCTGTTCACTCGCTCGGCGATGGCTTCTCGAGAAGGTTCACGCCCTAACCGATATTCCTGCCCGCGTGAAAAATATAATCGGTCGGGAACTCGCCCATCGCGCGCGCTGGTCGGCCTCTGTCACCCGCACCTCTCACCCTGCTATGCCCCAACAACTCGATCTTACACCTTTACCGGTCGGCCTTTCTCATGGACATCAGGAGGTCCGCCTGGACCTCCCTACCTCCTGTATATCGGTTGGTCTCCTTTATCAGCGCTGTTCCCGCAGTATCAGGCCGCCGAGTGAAAATTAGCTCCCCCCTGTTCACTCATCTCTCCGGCCCAGACGTCGTTCCCCTGTTACAGGCCCTCCTCCTCGATCGACTCACCACGGAACTCGTCGACACCTGGAATACCAGCGCCTCCGACCCCACCCCCTGTGTGGATGACCTCCCTGAACCCGTCCAACTCCTCCTTCAGATCGCGGACGCCCTTCAACCCACGCGCGACCCCATACAGGTTGAGAACGACCCCACCTCCTTCTGGATGAATATCCTCCACCCTTCCAATAACCCACTCCTTTCACAATCAGGCCCTGTACATTTTCACGCAACCCTTCAAAATGCTATCCACTCCGTACCCCCTACCCCCCAAAACTACACAATCATCATCACACCCCCCCCACTCACAGGCCACGTCCCAGGCACTTCCTGGGCTGACACATGCCTCACCACAGTCCTCATTCAATCACCCCATCCCCTCCCACTACCCTGCCCGACACCTAACGGCACCATCCCTCCTTCACACTGGCTCTCCACCCTCCTCCACCAAACTGCTTCAGAATATGCACACTCCCACACACACTCTCACCGACCCTCCCCCCCTCCCTTCAACATCTCCCTCCATGCCTCCCTCCAAAAATTTCCCGATGGCTCGTACTTCCGCTCACACCCCTCCCCTTCCCCACACATTGCCACAAGCATTCAAATCTCCCTCACCACCACCATGTACTGCATACTCGTCTCCACCAACGGCACCGCCACCATCCCCCTACCCCACACGTACATTCACCGAGGCACCCCCACCCACACGACATGCTCCCTTTACATCACACCACACCACTACTCCATCTTCGGCAGGTCCCGCATCACAGACCCCATTTTCCACACCACCCCCTCTCCACCCCCACTCACCATCACAAAACACAAATCCCTTCTCCGCAACCCCCCCTCCCTCCTCCTCCAATGGGCTGGTCACCTCCAGGCCACCAACACATACGAGGCCTGGCAACAAGAGCCTGCAGACGGTACCATGCTTGACACACCCGATGATGCCCCCTTTGACTTTGACTCCCTCCCTGACATCCTGCTGGCCCCCTCCCACTCACCCCCACCCCTTCACTCTCACCCCCCACGCCCTTCCAAAAAACGTCGCTCCCCCTCCCCCGCCCCTTCCCCACAACCCTCCCTACCTCACCATCAAGCCCCTCCGTCCGTACCCACCAACATTTCACCGTCCCCAACCTCCCTCCCCACCATCCTCGAATCCTCAACAGACCACATGGACTCCTCATCCACCCCTCTCCTGCAACCTGCCCCCGCCTCCTCTCACCCATCCCAAGGTCACCAACCCCCACCCCCCCCCTCCCCCCAACACCAGAATTCCACCCTCAACACACAATCAACCCCCCTTCACCCCCTAGCCCCCTCCCTTCCCCGCCACGACCCCATGGACTCCTCCCCTTCAAAGCGTGCCCCCACAGACCCATCACTCCAACCCGCCCCCCCTTCCGGTGTACTGAAACACTCTCGACCCGCAACCAAAAAAACCCGAGCCTCACCCCCCCACCGGCACACACCCCGCGTAACTCCAACTACCAGGCGCCACACCCCCCCCCACACCCACCATAACACCCAACCCAACTACCGGTCCCCTTCCCGCACACCCATAACTCACCCCTCCAGCCTCCCCCTTCCAGACTCCTCCCCTGCCACTTCGAACCTCGACCTCGACGACCTTCCTGATGAAGAACTTCTCAACGACGCCGCCGCTGCGAAGCAGTCTCCCACCACTGGACCTCCCAACAACCCTTCTAACTTCTCCTTGGCCGATGGGGCCACAAGCCGTCCCTAACTCCTCTGCAGACGGGCCAGCAGGCCCGGAGGTCCGACCCCTAACCCCTGCCCCTCCTCCTCCCAATGACATCCGTACCCATGGTGTAAACAACCCACACAGGGACACTCTTCCACCACACTTCACACCCAATACCTGTGCCATTCGCCTTCACAACTACCTATACGATTTGAACCTTGAAAACGGCCTCCCCACCCCTATCGGGCACCTCGACTCCTCGGCCATACTCTCATTCCAATGGGGCCACTATCAGGACCTCTCAAACCTATCCTGCATTGCCGTCTCCCTTGCTAAACTCCACTCTAACCCCTACAACACTTATTCTATCATCACAAACACTGAGGTCGACTCATTTCATAACCACCACGTATACCCCAGCCAATGGCTTAACCTCGCCACCAGGGGCACTCCTCCCCGACCGGGCACACCCAATAACTCCCTCCTTGTTCTCACATGGCAACACTCCCACTTTGGTCTTCTACACGTGACACACGATTCCGCCACCTGGGTCGACTCACTTCACCACAATCCTCCACCATTCCTCCTCACCCGCACTCTCTCCCTCCTTGCCTCTTGGAACTCGTCCCCCCCCCCCCCTCATCTCCTCACCTCGCCTCCTCAACCCCCCTCGCCAGAACGACGGGCCTCGAGCGTGGTCCTGCGGTACCCACGTCCTCCTTCACACATACTTTATTCTCACAGCCCCTGCAAACCAGGCCTACGAACCACCACAATTCGACCCCAGAAACTCTGTCTACTCCCTCCATTCTATCCTGTGGCACCACATCTTTCGCTCTACCCTTCTTCCTGTCGGGCGCTCACAACTACTGACAGCCCTCCACCCTCATCAGACCTCCCCCCCACCCACACAAATACACCCCTCTCCTGCCCCCCTACCTAAAACCACCCCCACCCCTTCCCTCCCCACACCCCCCCCCCTTCTACCTGCCCTACCACCCACCAACCACCGTACCACACCCCCTCACCTAACACACCCCTCCTCCACCAACACTCACACACCCAGCAACGACACTCCACCCCAAACCGACCCCCCCCCTACACCACACCCGCAACCCACGCCATTTCTCCCCCATCACCTCCCACAATCCCTACACCTCATTAACCTTAACACCAGAGGACTCCACACATCCATCCTGGATGTGGAACACCTAACCACCACTCACCGCCCTGATATCCTCGTCCTTACCGAAACCTCCCACAACACTCACAAATCACGCTGGCGAATCGCCCTTCCCCACTACCTCCTCAAAAGCGCGTGTCCTCGCTACTCAACTGTGCCATTACCCTCTGCAGGAGTTCTGTTTGCGGTCCGCAAAGAGTCGTTCAGCACCGCCACCGTCCTTACCCCTCCTCCCCACCTAATACCACACATCGCAGGACTCAAACTCGTGCCCCACTCAGGTGACCCTTACCTCCTTCTCGGGGTCTACATGCCACAACTCCACAACGCTCAACTCACCCGCCTATACGCGGAAGTCGCAGCCTGGGGCCTCAGACTCTCGGACGACTACCCAACACACCGTATCCTCTGGGGAGGAGACTTTCAAACGACCACCACACCAGGTCAGGGCAACCCCGCCCTCACCACCCTCCTCAAACACCACCTTCGACCGCTCCACCCCCCCCTCCCCACCTTCCCCCGAAGCGACGGATGCCTCGACCACTGGCTCACTCCACCCCCATCCCCCTTAAGCCTCAACCCACCCGCATGCTCCACTTTTACCTCTCCATCACACTTCTCCGACCACTCAGCGATTCACCTCGTCATCCCTGCCCCTTCCTCCCTAATCGCTCGACCACCCGCGACCCACGACCCACCACAACCTCACCACACCACCCGCAAATTCTCCTTTAAACTCCCCCTCCTGCCACATCACATTACTTCATACCAACGTAGTACACCACACCTCCTCAACACCACAGCCTCCCTACATGCGGAAATCATAAATACCTCCCCTTACCAGGCCACTCCCGACACCCTCGACACCCTAGCATCCAAATTCACCACACTCCTCTCCCAACACATGGACCACGCAGCCACCATCTGGCCCCTCCTTCCCCCAAAGAAACCCCGCCCCGCTACTTCGACCGTTCCCCCTACCTGGCTATCTAAAAAGACGCGTAAACTCATACGCAATCTCCGCCGATGTAGTACCAACAAAGGCCCTCTTCCCCTCGCCCAATCCCTCCTGCAAACCTCCGATTACCTCTCCCCTACCGAAATCAGTCACAGATGCCAGGCGCGCATACGCCTTCTCCTCCGAAACACCACCACAGATTTACTACAAAAGATTAAAACCCGCGCCAATAATGCCTACGACGCCTCCCCAAAATCCACCCACCGCGGCTTGAAAATTAAAAGTGGCCTCCTCCCAGCGACCACCGCAACATCCACCCTACGCCGCATCACCAAACCCGATAAGACCGTGGCTTCCTCCCCTTCGGCCGTCATCGACGCAATCCACTCCCACTTCACCACCGAACTCATGCGCGCCACCCCGCCCGACCTACCCATACCCCCCTGGGAACACCCTGATAACCCCGACAACTACACCATCGAACCCCGCGGTGACCCCACTCTCACTCTCGCCGACATGATTACCCGAGATACATTCGATAAAACCCTCAACTCCCTCGGCACAGGAAAGGCCCCCGGCCCCGACGGTATCCCCAATGAAATCCTGAAGTTCCTACCCCCAGAAACCCGCTCCGCCCTCTACTCTCTCCTATCCCTACTCGCCCACAACTCCTACACACCCCCTGAATGGTGCCACAGCACTACATGCCTCCTACATAAAAAAGGTGACCCTACCCTCCTCGACAACTACCGCCCCATCGCCCTCATGAATAACCTCCTTAAGCTGTGGACCGCACTAATAAAAGACGCAGGCTCGAAATACGCCGAAACCCACGGCATACTTAGCGACCAACAAGATGGATTCCGACAACACCGCAGCATCCACGACGCCCTCTCCTCCATAATCATGGCCATGGAGGACGCGAAACTCCACAAGAAAGACATCTATGTTATGTACGCGGACTTCAAAGGCGCCTTCAACGCCGCAGACCACCGCATCATGTTCAAACACATGCGACAACTCGGTATGCCCTCCACTTTTGTAGATACATGCGAACACCTCTACGGAGTCTCCTCCACGGACTATCTTACCCCTTATGGTCCCACCCCCTCCATCGACATTAATCGAGGTACCCTGCAAGGAGATACCCTCTCCCCATTCCTTTTCACCCTCTTCCTTGAACCCTTTCTCCGCTGGCTCACGGTGGGCAGCCGGGGCTACCGGCCCGGACCCCCCACCACTAACGTTGACCCTACAGAACCCACAGCCACATACCCAGGACACGGATTCGCCGACGACCTCAGCATAGCCACGGGTTCGACCCCCAACATGGCCACACAACTCAAGAAACTCTCCCTCTTCAGCGCCTACACAGGTATGACCGTCAACATCCAAAAATGCTGCATCACCGGTGCCCTTTGGCGTTTGGGTAACGCCCTCTCACATGCCAACATCACCCTCCTCACTTCCCACCTACAATCGCAGTTCATAACCGCTAACTCCACACCATCGCCCATTCCCTACATTGGCCCCTCGGAAACGTACCGAGTCCTCGGAGTCGAACTCAACACCTCCCTCACCTTCACCAAACATTGGCACGAACTCAAACGCACCACTACCTCCCTCATCAACGCCCTCTCCACCTCCCTACTAACCCAATCTCGCAGAATACGCGCCATCCGTGGCCTCCTACTCGGCAAACACTTTACCCTCCAACTGGGACTCTTCAGCGACTCCCAACTGGACACCCTTGAAGGACAAATCTGCCGCGCCCTCCGCTCCGCCGTCTCCTCGGTACGCAACCTCCCCCGCACTGCCCTACACCGACCCACATCCGACCTCGGATACGGCCTCCCCTCCCTCAAAACCCATGCCGCTCAACTCACAGTCTGCCACCTTCACAAAATCCTGAACACCCCCGGCTACAGGGGCCAAATGGCCAGAGCCCACATACACAAAATATCCACCACGTACTCCCACTGGCCCACTGAATCCATAATGGCAGGCAGCCTCTCCCTT
Source organism: Tetraselmis chui (assembly GCA_026401115.1). Lineage (NCBI taxonomy): Eukaryota > Viridiplantae > Chlorophyta > Chlorodendrophyceae > Chlorodendrales > Chlorodendraceae > Tetraselmis > Tetraselmis chui. The sequence continues at coordinate 104,799 of JAPMLY010001303.1, forward strand.
CCCACGCTCAGATGCCTTGTACGTGCCCAACGCGATGCCGGCACCTTATTTCACAACATCCCTCCCCTCTCCCTCACCAACCCCATTGCCACCACTATTCGCACCCATTTCACCAGACAAGACGCGACACTCCGTTCTTCCCTCAGAGAAAAAACCACACACATCACCGACCCACTCCATTACAAACAAGCCTACCGCGAATTCTCTCCCCGTAAAACACACACCTCTCTCCTTCCCCGCCTTAACCCACTCTGGCAGAATCACATTACCACGTGGCCACAAGTCCTCCTCCGCGCCACAACCTCCTCCATCCTCCTCAAATCCAGTCAGTCCATCTCCAAACTCACAGGGTCCGACACCTCTCTCACTATCCCAATTCGCCTCCTCGCGGCAATTCTCACCGAACCCACTGACACTATCCACAACCGCCTCCCTGTCACGAACCTCAATACGAAACACGCCTCCCCCCCCCCCACCCTCCATCCCTCCTGGCTCCCCTATCTCGACCCACACCTTCCTAGACTCCCTTCCAACTTCTCCCCAGTCATCCACCCCTCCCGCCCCCCCACAACCGCCCCCACCCCCCGCGTCACACACATAGACACGGAATATCTCACCCCCACAGACCACCACTTCCCTCCTTGCGACGTAACACGCATTATATCCAAACACAAAGACACAGAATACGGACAAACACAGTACATGGTCGAGTGGGCCCCGGAACACCTCACAGAATGGGACATCCAACTCCAACTAGACGAAGGCTTCCGAATCATCTCCTCCACCCCCACATCGGTAACCCTACCCCACCCCTCCCCCACTGATTGCTCCCTCTGCCATAACCCTCTTCACCTGGAACCCTCCTCCACCTGCTCCACATGCCCGCACTTTGCTATCCACTCACAATGCCGCCCAGCCCAGGGTCCTGCCACATGGCAATGCGACTGGTGTGCTCGCGGCCAACAACACGACCTCACACACCTCCACGAGGTCCAATGGGCCCCATGCCTTCAACTCCACGACACCATCAGTGAGACCCCCTCCGGCCCCACCGCCCTCACCGCATTTAACTCTGGCTTTGTCCCCTCCACCGCACCCATCCTGCCAGAACCCGGACCTCCTCCGTGGTCACACCCCCTAATCACATTCAACCACGACCCCATTAACCCTGATCTTGACATGCTCCCTACCGGTAAATTCGCCATCCACGCACATCCATCACTCCCCGACACAACCATACTCTGCACTCCCGACGGCCGCGCGGTTACCACCCTTAACGGTCCCCGCATCCGTCATCTATACCAACTCTTTCGCCCAGACCTCTCACACCACACGTTCGAAGAGGAGGTCTATCGCCTCCTTAATCGTCTAGGCTCCCGGTCGGAAATTCAATCCCCCACACCCACCACCACCACACGCAACAGATGGGCCACTAGAGAGGACCTCCTCTCGGCTCTGCGCCACACATTCAACATCCAGACAGAACTCTACTCCGACCCCCTCAACAAATCACTCCACTCACACACCTATCATTCGCTTTACCCAGAAGACATAGTCTTCTCATCCAGCGGCAGTAATGCTCCACACACATGGCACGGCACCAACATTGCTAACCCCGAATATGACCACGAATGCATGCGCCGAGCCATGGAACATGCCATCACCAGCGCACACCTTACAGCCACACACACCCCCAGCGCTACCATCCTCATTCTCCCCCGATGGGAACACACACCATACCGCCATTCCAAATACATCAACTCCCCATACACACACCACCTATACACCCTCCCCAACGATGCGAACACCTTCCTACCCCCCGACCAACACACCGGCCACCCCACCCCCACCCCTTTCGGCACACGCTGGAAGGTAGACATCTACCTCGTCGCTAACACACTCGCACTCCACAACCTTCCCTCGCACACAGCCATGACCGCACTCCACAACACCCTAGAATCTATCTACGACACACACCTACCAAACCCCACCATCAACACCCCACCATCACACCTCACCACCTCCTACACCCCACACTCCGCGGGCATATACCACCTTCCCCCCAACCCCACCCACCCCCTTACCCACCCCCTACAAGAACGCACACGACTAACCTACTCCCCGACCAGAGGAATCCTTGCTTGGACCACGCAGGACTTCGTATACACAGACGGCTCGAAAAAAGGAGGCAATTCCCCTCTTGGAGCGGCAGCCACCCACCCCGCCTCGGACACCAACATCAGAATCTTGGTGACCTCTACCCCCCCCTCCCATACCATAAATCGTGCCGAACTAGCTGGTATCGCCATTGGCCTCCAACTAGGACATACCCACCTCCTTACCGACAGTGCGTGCTCCCTACGCCTCATACAAGGTTACCTTAACTGCCCCTCCGCATACAGGCACAACATCCACCGAGACACACTCCTCTCCATCACACACACCCTCAAAACCCGCTGCGAAGCGGGCATCCGCACACATCTAGGTAAAATCAAAGCACACAACCATTCACTCGGCAACGAACTCGCAGACACACTCGCTAACCAGGTCGCTGATGGCCACCCACCAGATACAACATACACCACAGGCTCGGAGGTGTCCATTGGACGCTGGACCTGGCCTTACACCCTCATCCCACAAACCCTAGGCGAACCTATACCCCACATATACACAAACCTCAAAGCCGACGCACACACTCAAAGCTGCAAACACACACTTATACCCCTCTCACAATCATCCAAACACGGCGCCCTACTCGCCCGCGCAGCGGCGGATGGTGCCGACTTCACCTTTCACAAAAAACACTCATCCCTTACCAACACACAATTCACCCACAAACAAGAATTCATTTGGGGAGTCCACAACACCCGCCTCCTCACACACAATCCCACCCTGCGATGTCCAATGTGCGGCCAATTCACCAGCAACGGCCACATGGCCGGTAACTGCCCATCCATGTCTGGACTGAGACAGGACCGACACAACAGCGCGCTACAACTCCTACTGTCTCTCCTTGAGCGCCACAATGGCGGTCGATGGGAAACTATCACTGCGGACTTCGGTAATAAACCCATCAAATCTTTCACCCACCCCACCACCTCCTCCACCCCTCTTGACTGTCATCCTCTACACCCCTCCCACATGCCTACCCGCCTCATTGATGCTGACGAAGGTCTCTCGTCCGACTCCCTAACCTCTTGTCCCGCTATCCTCCCCTCCGACATCCTCCCTTCTGCGCTGCGTCCCCCGGCACATAAACCCGATTTCATTCGCCTCCTCGAACCTCGCTTCGTGGGCCACAACAACGGACGCCGTAGATACTCGTCTATCAAAAAAATTCAGATAGGGGAGTGGAAATACTGCACCGACCACAACCTCTCACACACAGCCCGCTTGATTAGGAACAAATACACACCCCTCGCAAACGCCATACGCAACCACTGGCCAGGTACAGAGGTCGACATCCTACCCATAGTCATGAGCCGCACGGGCACACCGCACTCATCCACCATCGAAAGTCTCACCTCCCTACTCACCCTCCGCACCGACCCTCCGGACAAACTCATCACCAAAACTCGCCTTGACACATCTCGCATCCTTTCCACCCTCCATACACACACCGTCCAATGGCTGCACCATCTCCTCCTTGTCTACCGCACCAAATCACGCATGTCCACTCGCCAAGCATCCGCATAATGACCCACCCATGCCCCTTCTTGCACATCACCTGTCAATCACTTCAGACCCTCCCCGGGGGGGAGTAAAACACCCCTGACCACACTTGGAGAGGTTGGACATAGGAGGTTCACGGTCTAGCCCTGACTTGTAAGTTCCCTGTTTGACGTAGTTGGGAGGGCCCAGAGACAGCAGCCGACGCATCCGGCTTTTTGGTGAAAAAATACGGTACATGTTGTAAACAATTTCAATTTCAATTTCACGATCGCCCGTCATGATGTCCGAACTCCGACGCCTATGGTTCCTCCTCGACAGCAACGACATTAGCATCCGGCCACGCTATATCCGCTCGGCGGCCAACATCTGGGCCGACACACTAAGCCGCGAGTTGGACTGCGAGGACTGGCAGCTCAACCCCCGAATCTTCACCTACCTTCAGCGCCGGTGGGGACCTCACACAATCGACCGTTTCGCATCTATGCTCAACGCACAGCTGCCCCGCTTCAACGCCCGCTGGCGGGACCCCTGTGCGAGGACGTCGACAGCCTGCATCTCTCCGACGACGCATGGCGCCGCGAGAACAACTACTGCAACCCCCCCTGGTCTGCCCTCCCAGCCCTCGCCGCAAAACTCGCCCAAGCTCAAGCCGCGGCTACTGTCATCGCGCCCTTCTGGCCAAACAAACCATGGTACCACGCGTTCGCTCGGTTGGCCACCGAGACTTTACACTTTCCATCGACCCGCGACCTATTCTTTCCCGGCAGGCTCGGCAAGCCCGAAGGGGTCGGGCCTCCCGCGTGGAGCGTTGTGGCCTTTCGGCTTTAACCCCTTCGTGGCTCTACACCCGACGCGGAGCGATTGGCCGGGCGCTTCGCCCGGAACGATTAAATACTCATGTACCTCGCGTGCCGCCTTTGCGTATCGGACCGCCCCGCTACGGCCTGCGCCTCGAAACAGCACCGGCGCCTTGGTCCGCCGATCTGGCTGAAACTTTTCAAGACCTTCTAGGAACCGACAAGCTAGGTGTTACGGCGGTCGCTCTACTCAGTAACTCGCTAGCGCTTTCTACGTACGCGAGTTACGACAGCGCGCTGCGGCAATTTTTTTTTCTGTACACATGAAAATATCGCCCCGCTACAGGCCACCCCGGCCACCATGGTACGCTACACAGCGTGGTTAGCCCTGCTCGGCACGGTCGCCGCCGGCTCGCTGCAACCCTACTTCTCGGCAGTCAACAAGTTCTTTCGAGACCACCAACGCCAACCTATTGCCGTGGGCGACCTACTGGCGGACGCCAGACGTGGCCTCGAAATGCTACAGCACCGCCTCATCCCCGCCACCACGCGCCTCCCGTTACCGGCTCCCGTCGCCCTTACCATATTACTGGCCGCCGACACACTACGCCAGACCCTTCCGTGGACACCTACTGCGCTTCCCCAGGTGCAACGTTTCAGGGCTTACCTCGCGATTTGCGTCAATTACACCTTTTTCTGCCGAGCAGAAACTGGCGCCCGCTGCCAGACGGGCGACCTAATTGTCGACAGACCCTCGCAACAAATCTGTCTGTTCGTCCGAAAATCTAAGGGCGACCAGCGCCGCGACGCCAGCGACAAACCGGTTCTCGCTATCTATGTGGCCGCCAACCCAGTCCTCGCGGAGACGCGGACCTGCTCGACTACTACACGGAGCACCGCGCGGCATTCTGCACTAAATTCTACAACAAGCCACCCCCGCTCGCTTTCTGGAGCTTCTCACCTTCCGAACCGTCCGCCGATTTGGGTGCCGCGTCCACCCTCTCCGCCTGGCTCGCCCTCGCCCTCCTCACAGTAAACTCGTCCGCGCCCGCCGGTTTTAAGTGGACATCGCACAGCCTACGGAAAGGCGCGGCGTCCGCTGCCAACTGCATCGGCGCGCCCCTCCCCGTAATCAAATATATGGGTGGCTGGGCCAAGAACAGCTCTGTGATCGAAGGCAAATATATTGACCCAACCATGAGCCCAACACCTGCTGCTTGGCGGTTCTTCGGCTGGCTCACTCCGTCGCCCCCGTAACACTAATTTTGGCTGTGCAAGCCTTTGGCTTTAGGTTACTGGCAAAACGTGCCCTAGGGTAAATGGTCAGATTGATTTGAATCTAGAGGTTTGCATATCCAATTCCATGTGTACGGGACAGTAACTCTAGCGGTTACTGTTACCGTTAATATCGGCGCGTCTCACATGCAGGGCAACCGCCTTGCCCGAGCAGTTAGGCGCAACCAACGACCAACGACTTCCCCAACGGTCAGCTCTAGCTAGCCCGGGCCTTATAAGCCGTAGCTAGCCACGAGCCTAGGCACTCTCTGCTTTCGCGCTCAGCCAATCTAGGCTTCGCGCGAACCCACCCACCCATCCCTATAATCCCGCGCTAATCGACCCCCATGCCCTGCCTGTGGGTGTCTTTTGGCCAAATTGTAAGCAAGCTGACACATTTGGCAAAACGTGCCCTAGGGTAAATTGCTATTTCTTATCGACGCTGTAGCATGCCTTTCTGTTCCTGGGGCTTATTGGTTATTCCCTCTTTTCGTTTGGTGGCCTCCACTGCTTTTTCTTGTAAGAATTTTCATCTGTTCTTTTTGTTGTAAGAGTACTTGAGATTTACAACGCGATTGCTATACATCGCTATATTGTTCGCTGTTGCTTTTGAGTCCCTTGATACTGGAGTAGACATTTGAATTATACACAAAAAGCACTTCACTCGCTTGGGAGATTCCGGGGGCCACATTCAACGGGGCATTTCGCGCATTCTTCGTGCCCGGGCCTACCTTGACCTCTTGGCGTTTTGAAGACCTTCCCCACCGGACTATATGAGGGTGATTTCGGGTACGGGTCGCGGGGCTTTGGCTCTCTTTTTCGCTTCACATGAGTCCAATTTCAAGGTGCCATCCGATTGCTATACGATGGCAACTCACCGGGTGCTTCACTTGACTACGGAGCGCGCCTCTCATGTTCGAAAGTGCCCTCGGTGCAATGAGGCTCCTTCAGAGTCTCGCGGGTCTGGATCTTCGTCGACGGTATCGGGCACCTCTACGTCGGGTGAGCGCTCTAGAGCCGCTATGCTTATGGACCATATCCCCCGGTGCCCGTGCTCTTGGTATATCGTTCAACTTCACGACCGGATTGTCCACGTGCTTGAAGAGCTCATGCTTGAAGCGGGGGCTGCTAAGGGGCGGGACTTGCGGTTGGAGGTCCGCCGTATTCGGTCGGGAGCTTATCGAGATCGCCATGGGGATGTGGTTTGGTGAGACTTCATGGCTCCGCACCGTCATCTTGTTGTTGATGTGACGGTTACAAGTGCTCGCACGAACACCAATGTTCCTCGTATAGGTGCTCGTCTCCCACTCCCTCGCAGCCTTGCATTGGCAGCTCAACATGGCAAACTTGATGCGGACCTCCGCACTTCTGCTTTGCTTGGCACGCCTCCGGTTTAGCCGATGCACGACTACTATCGCTTCGCCATGGAGGATGGGGGTCGGTTGTCGCCGATGGCGGCTGAGTTGGTTGATCGCTTGGGGCACCCGCCGGCGGCGCAACGGCGGAAAAAATAGCAAGAAAAAGGAGCGGAGACCACCAAACGAAAACAAGTAGAAAAGAAGAAAAAACCTAACCCGGAATCGCGTTGTAAATCGGAACCTTCGAATATATATATATATATATATATATATATATCTCATCCATTTCAATTCTTCGCATTGCCGTCCCGGCCCCGAAAAAACAATTTCCGTGCAATACGAGCGCCAAGATCTTCCGCTCGGCCCGTCCGATATGTTTTTCGCGGTCAGATACTACTGAATACAATCCTACTTTAAGGGGGTGGGGCATGTACTACATAAGCGTTTGATGGCGAGGAGGGTACGGCCGGATCAGCGGTGGGAGGCGGGTGTTGGGGCTGGTGGTGGCCAACCGG
>JAPMLY010001304.1:0-116537 GCA_026401115.1 Tetraselmis chui
TCGTGACAATGAAGCAACAGTCGCAAGCCTCAGTCTCCCTAAACAAGATAATGGCATACGCGCACCACATGCAGCTTTAAAGTACACAACGTGCCTCCTGATTTACAAACAGAGAAGTTGCCGGCCCAGGTGGGGTTGACAGCAATACATTGTTAATCACAATGAATTTGACAAGACCACGGGCTACAGGAGTTCATCTCCTTGGGACGGCCTCGTGTAGCGCTTTGCTCATGTGTTTAACAAAGTCCTGGCAACAAGAACACACATGACAGGTCAGGCCGAGTTGAGGGGGCGAGCATGGAAACAACGCACCAGCATTCCAGCAATGCGTAAGAGATGCTGAACTTTAAGTAGGCAAGTGTGCGTTGGGATTTTGAACAGCTTGTGTGACCGAAATCTAAATTACCTCCTTCTTCATCATTTTCTTATCCGAGCCCCACAAATGTTGGGCAGTTATGTCCGCGTCCTGGCCCAGCACTGTCTTCAGCGCCTTTTGGAGCAGTAAGCAGACCAGCCAGCCACTCAGACACACATAAACCAATCAGTGCTGAATTTAGCGACTTCAAAAATGAATGGCTAAATGTGCGCTCCGATAAAGTCGGTTGCGTGTTGCTTGCAGACCCTCAAGTCTATGTGCTTGCATATCTCACCGCATTGGCTTGCGCAACGCTGATAACCTCTCGGTGCGTGATGTCGAACATTCCAAACATCGCTGCCAAGTCTTCTTCATTAATCATGGGCGCACCCTTCCCCTCCGCCTGTCACCAAAGGTGGTCACCTCAGACCTCCGGCCCACACTCTAACACTGCATTTGAAGCAGACTAACCGGTAGCCAAACCTGGGCAGGCGCGCTAGCAGCACACCTTCATATTCTCCAAGTGCGAGACGAGCGCCTTCTTGGGATCCTCCGGTTTCGTAAACATCAGAAAGGCAAGCAGCTCCTTCACAGCCAAGTGTGTGACGCGCTTCAGCCCCCCACTTCACCACTCTCACTGCAGAATAGTGCCCATATAGACGCTGACTACAGCGATATATTTGGCGAAATATAGAGATAATAATGCACGCCAGGTCGTTGACGCATTAGGCGGACACAAGACGGCCCCACTTCCCTCACGCGCTGCACAGGAAAGAAAACAGCCGTAAGCGCACTTGCGCGCACCTCAAATAAAGCCGTGACATTGTGGTCCTGCATATACTTCACGGTTACTTCTTCTGGGTCGTCAAACGGCATCGCTGCTTATCTCGGCGAGCCCTATTAACAGTAGCGACTCAGTGTCTCGGTGAAAGGCACGACCGCCGCGTAGCACACTAAGCGCCTGTCGTCGCGTCTCGAATTCCTGTGATATTGAAGTAGTGTTAGAGAAGCAGTTGCCACTGTGCAAAGCTTACATGCTCATGGCCACTTGCGACACGAGCGTTAGGAAAAACATCGACGCTCAAGAATAATGCGCTCCTCCTCAAGCGAACTTTGTCGTTTGCCTTTACAGCGACGCATGGACGCATGTCTGCCGACATCCGCGGCGCATGGTGCCGCTGGATGCCGTAAATATACAAAGTTATTACAAACAAATACTCGACTGCATGTACTTGTACTTGTACAAATATCGGTACTTGCTTTTTTTACTCCCCCGGCATCTGGGACTTGCAGGTAAGCCCGCACTGCCGGCGGCTTTTTTCAAGTATGACTGAGAGCAGGAGTTCGAAACAAACCTCAAACTCACCATCGAACATATGCTCCGCCCGGGTAGGCGACGCTCGTGTGAGTGCATTACGTACCATTGTGCGAGAACCGTACCGTACTGCGCTAGCCCCGCACGAGGCTAGTGTTGGAGTTTCACCAAATAGATAAACTAGTATTCGACGATCGGCGACGACGAGCGCAGGCGAGCGATGCCTGCTGCGATAAGATAAATATCGTATATACGCTGCGCGCTATGTTGCCGCGACTTGAGTACAAAAAGCCTATGCCGTCCATGATAACGGGGCGCGCCCTATTTACAAACGAAGGATGTAATGTCCCCGTTAGTAAGCAATCAACGTACCCCATCTACGAACTGGTGACAAATTTCCCTTTTCTGCAAACTTGAGGTCAATAGGAAACACCCACGTTCATAGACATTGAAGAGTCACACCCGTAATTTACATAATACCGGGTGCATCGCAATTCCGTTCTTTGATAATGGCAGGGGTTTTCTTTGCAATGCACCATACAATCATCCAATAGGTTGAACATGATACGACCACTCCATTTGTTGGGTAGGCTCAAAGTGTACTTATCGAGAGTTTAGCAAGATCGGCGGACCCATAGGTCGTGTCGGAATATTCTTACACTCGAAAGTATATCCCAAGTGTTATCCCACCGACCCACCGAATATATGTTGTGTCTACATCATGTAGTGAATCATAAATGGGTTCCTCCCTACAATCCACATCTGGTAATGATATCCGATCAAATACGATAAGTGCCGAATAATAAGATGCGGTATTTGAAGATCGAATACAACGTGGCGATGCAAGTGGATTTCTCCTCACAAGAACCAATAATGTAGCAAAACGATCGCTGAAATCGAGCAACGGCCTCGAAGGCATTCCCAACCATATATGATACATGGGAGGGTAATGGGCTCCAAAACACAAGTCCACTTGATGAATTCGGTAACATCGAGGCAAATGTTAATGCTCCGGAAAGCACGTAGGTATATACGTTAACGTGTCGGAACATGGAGTGGAAAACACAATTGCAACCGCGTTCAAAGTCATTATTTTGGGAGCTGACACTCTTAATAACCAATGTGCCTTAATTATGCTCCGTCGACGAGGCGTATTTTCTTCTGAATCCGGGATACCATCACGATAAAACTCTAGAGAGAATCAAGAGTAATCAGCGGTCTCATATACATTCTCCACACACATGAGACATGGTCGGCGCCCTACATGATGAAGCCATAATCATCCGAGCATGAGCTCGTCTGCAAATGCGGTGTTATAGTTGCTTCCCGAAGACGGGACAACGTTGGCACGTGGTTGCAAAATTCACTTTCAAGAAACACACAATGGCCGATGAGGCCGTGAGAGCTACAACGCTACACATAGTAGGTCGTCAACAAGTAGGGCAAAGCGGGGGATTTGCGAATTGTACCAAAAACGAAATTTGCCAATCGTAGAAATATCGAGGCGGAGCTAAGCGCAACGTTTTCGTGAGCAAACCGATGTAGGACGCAGCTAGAGCGGACTCCGCATGTGTATTGTAATGTCTACTACCTAACACGTAGATCCAAAGTGAACAATTCCAGCGGGAATCGAAGATGGGGGGTTGCTTGAACACGAGGGGTGTTGGCGCAAACAGACAACCCTGAGAAATGTATGTTTCCGAGGGGAACGTCGCAACATCGTAGCATCAACGTGCTCGACCGAAATTGCGGTAGGAAGCAAGTTCAACATGTACATGTGTTATAAAGGCAACAAAGTGAAAAAGATAAATTTATATCGAGTAATGCATGTGGAGGCCGTATACTATATGCCACAGTAATGCACATCGGTTCGTAGTGCGTTTGCAGATATATGTACTCACCCGCGAGCATAGAGCCCATTTAAGCTTCGGAAGGTGCTCATTGTACCCGTGCATACAGGTTGGTGGGTCGCGGTCTACGTGGGATTATGTCGTTCACAAGCGCGGAGCGGAATTGCGGAGGCAGTCCTTAATACTAAACCGTTGTAGACCGGGTTGCTATTTTGAAAGGAATCATGTCATATCAGCGACGATGAGCATGGACTGACACAGCTGCCTTCCCACATGCAAACTGGGACGCAGAACCTCCGAGTGATACATAGTCATCCGAGACTAGCTATTACATGTCTCCACGATAAGAGGTGGCCCCTATTCACGTGTTGCGAACATGAAGAGCAAACACATTAAAAGGAAGCGCGAGGGCTATAATTATACTGTTTGGGCGGTTGCATATTTGGCAGATGATACGTGTCATCCGATCCTGAGCTCACATGTCACCACGAGCGGTGGGCTTGTCTCCATTCCGGTTTCGCGAACATGAAGAGTCAACAGAATACCCACAAGCCTCACACACGACCATTCAAGAGGAAAAATGGCTCGCGGAATTTCCGGATGATACAAGGTAGCATGAGCGGTGGGCCGTAGTCCATTATCGTGTCGCAGACATGAGGAGTAAACACAGAAACTGCTAGCCTTATATGCAATAATTGCACAGGGAAAACCAGTTCGCATGATTTCCGGGTGCTAAAATAATACCCGAGCTAGAGCTCACACAGGTCGCCACGTGTGGTGGGTTTGGATCTACTAATGTGTCGTGAACATGGAGAGGAATCACATGAACCACTAGTCTCATACGCAATGATTACACATGGAAAAGTGGGTCATAGAATAACCGGATGGTACCTTGTCATACGAGCCAGAGCTAAGACAGGTCGCCACGTGCGGTGGACCTATCCCCATTCGTATATGATGGCAATTCAATGAGTTACCACACGCACACTCAAACACAGGTCGCCACGTACACACATACACTAACACACGCACTCACATATACACACATACACACACACACACACACACACACATACACACACACACACACACACGCACGCACACGTACACATACACATACACACACGCAAACACACACACACGCATACATATTGAAATTAAAGTTGAAATTGTTTACAACATGTACCGTATGCGCCGGCTTACACCAATTACCGTATGCGCCGGTTGCTGTCTCTGGGCCCTCCCAACTATGCCATATAGGAAGCTTACAAGTCAGGGCTAGACCGTTAACCACTGTAATCCAACCTCTCCAAAGGGCGTTCGGGGGTTTTACTCCCCCCCGGGGAGTGTGCGAGACGAGGTGATGGCGGCGTGCGATTAGGGGCGAGTGAATGTGCAGTATGCGGAGGCGCGGTGAGAGGTCGTGCGGGATTTCATGCGGTAGACAAGTAGGAGATTATGTAGCCAGTGAACAGTGTGTGTATGGAGTTGGGCGAGGATGCGAGACGTGTCGAGTCGTGCTTTGGAGATGAGTTTGTCAGGAAAGTCAGTGCGGAGAGTGAGGAGAGAGGTGAGGCTTGCGATGGTGGATGGGTGCGGCGTGCCCGTGCGGCTCATGACGATGGGGAGGATGTCGACTTCCGTACTTGGCCAATGGCTGCGGGTGGCATTTGCGAGGGGTGTGTATTTGGCACGAATCAAGTGGGCTGTTTGAGAGAGATTGTGGTCCGTGCAGTACTTCCACTCCCCTATCTAAATCTATTCAATTGATGAGTAACGGCGGCGACCGTATGTGTGTCCGACGAATCGAGATTCGAGGAGGCGGAGAAAGTCGGGTTTGTGCGCCGGCGGGCGTAGCGCGGGGGGGAGAATCTCGGGGGGGAGGATGGCGGGGCACGAGGTTAGAGAGTCGGGCGAGAGACCTTCGTCAGTAACAACAAGGCGGGTGGGCATGTGAGTGGGGTGCGGGGGTGACATCCAAGAGGGGTTTGAGTGGATGTGGGGGAGGTGAATGATTTGATGGGTTTGTTACCGAAGTCTGTGGTGATGGTCTCCGAGCGACCGCCGTTGTGGCGTTCCAAAGAGGGAGAGAAGAAGTTGCAGCGCGCTGTTGTGTCGGTCATGTCTTAGGCGTGACATGATGGGGCAGTTACCGGCCATGTGACCGTTGCTAGTAAAGTGGCCACAAATGGTGCAGCGCAGGGAGGGGTTGTGTGTCAGGAGGCGGGTGTGTTGGACTCCCCACATGAATTCTTGCTTGTGGGTGAATTGAATGTTGGTGAGTGTTGTGTGCTTTTTGTGGAAAGTGAAGTCGGCGCCGTCCTCCGCGGCGCGGGCGAGGAGGGCGCCATGTTTGGATGTTTGTGAGCACACGCATACATACACACACACACACACACACACACATACACACATAACACACACACACTCACACACACACACACACACACACACACACACACACACACACACACACACACACACACACACACACACACACAATATAAGGTAGCGCCGTGGCGAAGCGCCGACATTGAAAGTGGGCCACGCCCGAATGATCAATGTCTATACGTATGGGGGGAAACGTAACAAGTTACGACACGGCGGGAGGCACCATGCGCGGCCACTTTTTCATAGTAACCATGTTGAGGCAATTCTTCCGTAAATACCCCAAAACCCAAATAAAGCGATGAAGCAGCGGACGGCTGATTTTCACTTGTCCAAGGGACGTATACATTCGCTTATCCGTGATATGATAACCATGGTAGAAAATGCATGAAATGCACCCTATGCGGAGCGCATTAACCGCATAGCAGACCGTGTCGGGAAGCGCGTACTTTCACTGATATATCAATGAATATATAAAGATAATGTTGGATGCAACCATAAGCAGATGACTAACCGATCATCACATCATCACCACTGAGGGCTAGAGCCTGCATGACTACTTCGGAAAGTAAGTTCATGTCACCACATATTCATGCCACAAGCATGAAAACGGAAAACAAACGCGTAATAAGTCGATTTTGAATCAACCGACAAGGGAGCGAGCGATCTCACTCAGAAGATTATGTAGGCCACGGTGCCCTCATAATTATATGATTGTATGCGTAAATACAATGAAAGGGAAGAGGCAGTTCCACGAGCAGCCGCATACAATACGTAGGAGTGCTATCGCGAGGCAACTACTAGCGTTGGAGTGCAACCCGGACGAGCGACCAGCTCGACTGAAGTTATAACCATAGTGACCCACGCCGATCTTACGCAACATTCGAGCGGCTATTCAGCTTTTAGAGCAAAAGTACGGAATCGCAACCATAGCATAAAGGTGGGTCACAAATTGTGACACGGCATTCAACATACACAGCGGACACTAATGGCCTAACTTATGTGCAATGCAACTAAATTGTCCACCAGATAACGAATGAACGGCCTCAGTGCTACTTGACGAGCGAGTTCGCACCACCCGCGCATGACAAAGAACCTCAAGAGTGGACGGGGGTGCGTTCTCTTGCTCGACCAATACATAAGAGATGTAATCAAAAAACGAGTCCGATATCTTTTGGCAACGCAGGTGCCGTCGCGAAGCAAGCTGCATTATAAGACGATCACACGACTGCGCTACACATGTGACGGCATTGAGTCTAGGGTGGTCACGAGGCACGTAGAACCCTGAGTATGCATGTATGATCTCCGTAAAAATGTAAGGCACACCCGCTTCGTCGAAAAAGCGCGACAGGGGCGAGTAGACAACCGTCTAGGATCGGCGAATGCCTCGGTCGAGAATCAAACAATATCAACAAGATGACTGGAAGCGGCTTCCGACCCACGTACATATAACGGTCAAAAAGATTAAAAGCGACACGTTGATAGCATGCAGCCAAAATATGTTCAACGTGAGGTGTTACGATGAAAAAATACGCGACCAGCTAATACAAGTTAACGGGGATAACTATATACACTCTTCCCATAAAGTCCGTTACTAGTGGCCCGCATTTAATTACCCGCCACGCACAGCCGCGATTGCCATGCAATTCGATTGGGGGGTAGAGTAATGACTTTCGAACAACTCACCACGGCGCGTTGCTCACTGACGTGAGCACATCTATCGGCACGCTCCGATTATTGTGGGCACACACGTTGGATTTGCGGCCGAAATTTTGCAGGCCGAAATTTGTGGATGTGCATGTTATGCACGCCTCTATGCGTGGCTCGGTGCACGTAGTGTCGCGATAAGCCGGGAGACCACTCGAAATTGGGCTTTCAGCATGTTTGCACAATTGCACGAGTATCCGCCCAATGTGTTGCGCCCGGCCGCCTACAGAGCGGCAATACCGGGAATGGCATATCGTGTGCACTAGGTTTTCTTGCCAAGTGCCCGAAAATACAGGCAAGGAGCACGGGCTAGGGACCTATTGGGCTTGAGGGACGGTTGACTTGGAGTGTAAGCACCCTAGCGCGCGGATCGCTGGCCTTTCAAGCTTTCGCACCGCCGGGCGTGAAATATGGCGGGGAGCTTTCAAAGTACCCTAGCACGGGCCTTGGTTTGGCATGCGGCAAATGGCACGGCACCATGCCAACATGGGGCATGAAATGGGTGACGCCGTGAATAGACGAAATATAGAGCGCTGATTGTTGAGCGTATTGGCGGAGCGGGTGTGCGGGTACCATCTGTCCAAGGGTTGCTAGCCCCGCGCGAATGTGGCAGATTTTGAAACCCTAAAAACTTTAGTTGGCTGTACGAGGGGCTGGATGGCATCGGACGGCGGATTTGACGCGAAAACCGGCCGGTAGGCTTAAATTAAGTTGAAAACTTGTATTAACTTGGGGGAAGGACTTCCATTTGCAACTTAGTTTGCTCGAATCGGACACCGTACGGCAAAGTTAGGCATTTTTAAGCCTCCCAAGGTGTGGGTTTCCGGCCCCTATCCCACCCACGTCAAGCATCTTAACGGCACATGCCATCACACCCACGTGCTCCCATGTTTGCGGACAGCATGCTGGGACCATAAAAATCGCGTGTTGTGTCGCCGATTTCGGGAGTTTTCACGAGCCAAAGTGTGGAAAATCCGAATTCCGGGGCGCCCGAATCAGGGTATGCCCCGAAATCGGGGTTGACCCGCAAACCCTAATACGTCAATTCGTAGCCGTGACGGGCCCCATTTGTGCCCCACTTCCCCCTTTACTTCACCGTCAACACAAGTTTCGGTCCACCTTTTCAACGAGCTAAAGTACAGTTAAACCCTAGAAACCCTACATGATAAACACCCGCCCTACGCGAAAGGCCCTATTTCACTAGTAACGGACTTTATGGGAAGAGTTTATATCGTACCGGGATTTAACGGTTGTGCGGTGCGGCGGCGGCATTAAGCTAATACGCCATGCAGCTTCGCCATGGTACTTAGCGATGAACGGCACACACCTCATGGAAGTACCCGACGCGCCGCAAGATGGAGTCCGCGAGCGTAAAGCGGCCAACAATTTAGTGAGGAATTGGCTTTTGCGTCCAAATCCAAATAGCCGCCTAGCACGACCCAATGTACCTAAGCGTGTACATGTCTCGTGGACCCGATCCGCGCGTTCGAGAGTACCGGTGAGCCGTATTGGGGGGGGGGAAGGGGCAGCAAAGTCGTTTGACACAACAAATGTGGCGGAAGTAGCCGAAAAAGGGGCAGAAGCAACTTTCCGACATGTACATGGGAGAGAGGGTTAGGTATAGTAGCTTGTCGGTGTCAGTGGAGACCATAATGACCACCACAGTAAGCTCCCGCATCAGCCTCATGAATTAGAAATAAAGCCCTCAACTGCAATGCATCAAATTTGGGTGCATCTTCCGTTTTATTATTCTCCTAATTGTGGCGGTTAGCCTTCGGAATTTTTGGAAAGGCATCTTACCACAAGTGCACTAGCACTCATGTACGACGTCACTTGACCGACCTTCTGATACTCGTTTCTGATTGCCTTGGCTATATAGACTCCGGGAGTACAACTGCGTCTTCGGTCAGCCCTTTGTCGTCTCCTTTTCTGTGTAACCCTTCGACAAGTTATGGGCCCTCCGCGTATGACGCAGGTTGCTAGGGTTTGACCGGAGTTGATGGGATGGTATCCATTAGGGGGAGTGTTGTGAGATCCCCGTGGTGGGCATGATAATGGACACATTCGTACGTTGTACTCCGGGGGAGTCTTGGCCCTACTATCTCGGCAATAGTGAATGTACTGCGGGAGCCCGTTGCTCGGGCAATACGGGGGTATATATATGAGATATATCCCCAATGGGTACCGACTTTTCGGCGCGGTACTTGGTTACGGCGTACGACTCCGGACACGGAGGTCCCGGGTTCGATTCCCAGTGATGGCATTTCCGTGTAACCCTTCGACATCATCAATTAAAAAGATTCAGATAGGGGAGTGGAAGTACTGCACGGACCACAACCTCTCCCAAACAACCCAATTGATTCGTGCCAAATACACACCCCTCGCGAATGCCACCCGCAGCCACTGGCTAGGTACCGAAGTCGACACCCGCCCCATCGTCATGAGCCGCACGGGTACACCGCACTCACCCACCATCGCAAGTCTCACCTCTCTACTCACCCTCCGCACTGATCCTCATGACAAACTCATCTCCAAAGCACGGCCCGACACGTCTCGCATCCTTGCACAACTCCACACGCATACTGTCCAATGGCTACATCATCTCCTACTTGTATACCGCATCAAATCCCGCACGACCTCTCGCCGCGCCCCCGCACACTGCACCTTCGCACGTCCCTGATTGCACGCCGTCGTCACCTCGTATCGCACACTCCCCGGGGGGGGAGTAAAACCCCCGAACACCCTTGGAGAGGTTGGATTTATGTGGTAAACGGTCTAGCCCTTATTTGTAAGCTTCATGTACGGCATAGTCGGGAGGGCCCAGAGATAGCAACCGGCGCATAAGGTAATTGTTGTAAACCGGCGCATACGGTACATGTTGTAAACAATATCAATTGCAATGTCAATCTTAATTTCCAATTGTGCACGATGCGAAGCGATTTGAGGTCGACTGACTACTCGACATGGCTTTTAACTCCAACGGCATTGGACTTCTATTCAAAGTTTGTTGGGCGCCACCTTTCAATGTACCTAGCGTGGACACTTGGGAGCCGATGCGAGGAGTCCATCACTTAAACATTTTTTCTGAAATTCTTCGAGAGGATGTTTATCGAGCTTTTTTTGCGACCCCTGACTTTATAAGATTTCGCAACCGCTGGCATGCAAGAACCCCAAGGATAGCAAGACCTTGAGTGCTGCACAGCAAGGACGCTGGTGCTTGAGGGAAGAGTGTCCTATCCTAACCCATTTATCTAAGTGCTAGCATCTGACATCATTTATTTCCTCCAAATAGTACCTGTATCCTAGCGATATTCAACGACTCTTTTATTGTCAAGCATCACGGCAGTACCATTGTATCGCCGTATTTTCCCGGGACAGTACAGAGTTATTAGCAATATCTCTTCTTTATAGTTCGTTTCTTGATAGTTATATGCGCTTGTGCGATAAGGGTGGCCCAATCGCTGATTACCGTGACAACCGCTTAGCCCATTGGGCGTCAGGAGATCTCGATACATTGTTTTCCGCCGCTCGCGCTCACGCATCCCTTACCAATGGGCGGGCATCGCCACCTACCTCACTTCCGAGGGCCGGTACCGACCCCATCTCCCCTTCGCAACCCTTTCATAACGGCGTCTCGGCCAAGGTCGCCCACCGGGCGGCTAATCTAGCTGCGGTTGGGGAGTACCGTCGTGCCATGGAGGCCCTAAGCTCCAACCCCGTTGCAAGTGGTCGCGGGGTGCACGAGGAATTATCACGGTTGCACCCACAAGACGATGACGACCTCGCGGACGTGTTGCCGGATCCCTTCTCCCTCCCTCGTATCAAACTCCGTGCTTCGGAAGTTGATATCATGGAGGTCGTTGCTAGATACCCTTGAAAGTCTAGTCCTCACGTCGACGGTTGGAGGTTTGAAACTCTTCGCGCGTTGGGTACCCCTTGCACTCTCACCGGTTTAGCCGAAGCCATCGTGAATGCAGAAGTTCCACCAGGCGTTGCCTCATTCCTCGCCTCTGCCACACTTATCCCGCTAGACAAGCTTGATCCCGAACAACGACGCGCACAAGAGCAAGAACTTCGCGACCAAAAGGGGACGCTGCGCCCGATTGGAATTGGCTCCGTTCTAGTTCGTTTTGCGAATCGCGCGCTTCTCGCCGTAATTGGTGACGGAGTGTCTCAATGGTTGGCTGCTCGGCACCAATTTGGGGTCGGCGTCCGCGGCGGGGCTGAGATCGTACAATTCATGGTTCGAGCCGCGCTTGACGCTTCACCGGACTGGGCGGACATGCAAGGCGACGCATCCAACGCGTTCAACGAGTTCTTGCGGCGTCCCTTGTTTGAGGAGTTGTCAGCAAATCCCGCGCTTCGACCGTTGCTCCGCGTCGCTACTATGTTGTATGGCCGTCCATCTACCTTGTACGTTTACGACTCATCAAATGCTCACGGCCCGGCCATGCGCATCCCGAGTACCCGTGGAGTCCATCAAGGTTGCGTTCTCGGGGCCATGTTCTTCGCAATAGTTGCCTCCCGGGTATACAAACAGTTGGCTGCGATTGCCCCGAACGAATCCGTTGTATGCTGTTATTCTGATGATGGTCACTTCTTGGGACCCCCTGCGTCTCTCGTGGCTATTGGCGACGCTATGCCGGAGGCGTATGCTAGCGTTGGCCTCACAGTAACCATCCGCAAAAACTGTTTGTATTCCCCTTTGGGTGTCGGTGATGCTTTCGATAACTTACCCGACGGCCACATCATGCGGGGAGTAAGTGTCTCCACGGAAGGGACGAAAGTATTGGGGGGGCCAATGGGTACATCCGATTTTGCTCGAGACGTGTTCGAAACGGCCTTAAGTAAGTATGAGGCCTACGGCGAACGTCTAAGGGGTCTAGCGGCTCACCGGCACACTCACACTGCGCTTCGTATCCATCAACATTGCAACCGCCGCTTCGGACACTTTGCCCGTACAGTCCCCCGAGGTCTTGGCAGGGGTGAGGGCTACGGTGACACCGTCGTAACATTCCTCGAGCGCGCTGACAATGCCACCCTAGATGTGGCGGCTGAGATATTGGGCCTTCCCGCAGCTAGCCTACCCAGCAACACTCGCTCCGAGATGTCTCTTCCCATACGTTTCGGCGGCATGGGGGTGGGGGATTTGGCTGCCTTGGCGGATGCGGCCCATGTCGGAGCGGCCGGTTTGGCAGTGGGCTCAGCTATTCGTTTCCTTACAACACAAGACGCTCGCGTGCGCGGGGATTCCCAAGACGATGTTCCAATGGAGCCGACCATGTATGGACGGTTAGCGAGTGCTATGACCACAGCGGTGTCCCGTAGGCATGGTACACCGGACGGAGACGACGGCGATAACGAACCCATGTGGTCGTTAGAACTCGCTTCGTCGTGGGCGCGCTTGGACGCTGCGTGCGGTTCTCACGCTCTCGCCGAGTCTGAACCCTTGATAACCACAGCCTTAGCGATGCTCCCCCCGAAACGTCCAACGGTGGCTCGCGCCGGCTGCGTTGCCGAAGCCCGATCAAACAACGAGCAGATCGCCCAGTCCCTTGATGGCCTACCCTCGCTCGTCCCTCTTTCTGCGTTTGCCACGGACATCTTTCCAAAGCTACAAGCCGACATCAGTGAGCGCGTCAACTTGTTTCGCTTCGCGAAGCTCGCTCCCACGTTTTCCAACCGCGCTCGGCCGGAGTCTAGGCGTTTTCTATCTCGTCTCGGCCACGGCGCCCTTGCGTTTTTGGCTTCGGACCCGCCTACTTCGGGTCGCCTGGGCGAGCTCCGTGACAAGTTCCCTGAGCACTACGACGCAGTTTTCCGCGTCGCGGTCTGTCGCATCTTCGGCCTACCCTCATCTCGCATCCTCTCTTCTCTACGCTCCCCCACTGCTTGTGCTTCTTGCCATCTCTCGGTTCAAGCTATGCGGGGTGCGTTCTCGTCGGCGGGTGTTGACATGTCGGATGATGCGTGGGCCACTGCTTTTGCGGACCATTTGGCTCGTTGCGGCGGAGATGCTTCGGTCCACACCGCTCACTCTTGGTTAGTGACGGCCCTTGCGGAAATCATCTCCGAGGTTCGTGGCGCACTCGGGGTTGGCGTCGAGGTTCTCACAGATCCCACGATGTTAGTTCAACTCCCCAACGGCAACGACGGTCTCCCCGCGGATGTGGGTGTCTTGCACTATCACGGCATCCGAGGCTCAAAACTTGCCCTTGATGCCGTGGTTTCCGGTTTGTTCGGCGTGTCTAGCCCCCCGTCACCCGAAGTCGCTCTCCGCCATGCTGAGAAGACCAAGTTCGAGAAGTACTCGGAGGGGTTGAGGAGTCGCCCCGACATCCGCTTCATTCCCTTTGCAGTCACGGAATTTGGTACTCTTGGCGGCCACGCCACGGCTTTCTTGACGGAGCTAGCCAAGCAGGCAGCCGCATCTAAAGGGATGCACGTGGGCAAGTTGTTGGCCTCCTGGCGTCGAAAGGTCTCTCTCGCCGTCCATGTTGCTCACGCGGACAACGTCTTGCGCGGTTTGTCCGCCGCTGCGGACGGCACGGAGGCCGCTTCTTCCTCGGCTGGGATGCCTTCTCCAGCCACGGCGCTCTTCACCCGCGCCATGGGCCGCAAGCGTCCCCGTGCTTCCTCGAGCGGCGCGTGAGGCGCCGCTTGTCGCCTCCACGTGTTGCATTCTCGGCGTGGCTTAAGAGTTTCCTTAGTTTAATCTGCTAGGTTTATGCACAATGTAGTGCTTTCCTTTTGCTGTGCTTTGGATTCCGTGATCCTCTTGTCACTCTTGCCCTCTTGTTTCCCCTCCCACTTTCCATGTCCGTGCTCATCTGGTTCTTCTTGTAAGCAATGTTTGTGCGATAAGGATCGATATGACGGTAAAGATAATCTCAAATAATCTGTATCGCTAGTAATAGTTTGCGGCGCAGCGGCGGCGGCCCCGGAGAGGGTGTGCGCTCGCAGGCCCGTCGGCACCTACCTCCACCTCCACGCGGTGGGCGCTGGTAACCCCATAGCCGTGCCGGGCCTGGCACGGTAGGGGGCTAAACGAGGTACTGACAGCTGCGATCCGCGGGATCAGCAGCTATCGGGAAGCCCGGTACGGAGGGTTTTGTAAAAACATAATATCCGTACACCGGCACAGGGATCTCCCGCTCGGGCAGTCCGATATGTCTTTTCCGCGACAAAATACTCGCAGATACTCTCCCGACGATGGGGCGGGAGCGGCGTTTGCGAAATATTTTTGGGCGAAGAAGGGTACGGACCGATCGGCGGAGGGACGAGGGTGTTGGAGCTGGCGGCGGGCAGCTGGGAAGCAGCGCTAGGGCACGGCGCTCGCTAGCAGTCGCCAGCCTTGCGAGAGCCTTAAGTCTCCCTTGGGGGCGAGGCTTGATGCCACGCAAGACGGAGGTGGGTCGCAGCCGGAGGAGCGGCACGGTCTGGCGGCGGCGGTGCTTAGGATCACCCGCCGCCGGAAAAGCCCGGTACGGGGGGTTTTTGGAAACTTTTCCGTACCCACCATCTTTTGAGGACCGGCGACTCGATCCATGTGTTCTACCAACCCCTTCCCTAGTCGGTACCCGGTAATCGACAGGCTGCCTCAGGCAGTGTGCCTAGGGTTATCGTAACGGCACACTGCTCATAAAGGCGGCCCCCTAACAACGTAAACCACCGGGGGAGGGTAAGGCCGGCCACAACGCGATCATATCGGTGTTGGAAAAAGACTGATCAAGGACATCTGGCTCGGAGGCATGAGAGCAAGCCGGACACCGTATGCAACCTAGTTATTTTCTATTCTCAGCCCTTGAAGGAGGAGAGAAGACTCGGCTAGGTGGCGCGCTGCGTCGGGAGGAGCAGATAGTACCTCGGGCGGGGTTGAGCACGGATCGAGACGGGACCGACGACATCCTGAGCGAGGGGGTTTTTTCACTTGCCTTTCCCCCTCGCTCCGGCACGACCGGAGTCGCACATGAGCCGAGGTCAGGCATGTTCGTCTCGACAAGCTCAAGATGAGCAGCCTTGCTGATCAGCGACCCCACAGCGGCTGGAGCAGGCCGCGTACCGTGGAGACTAGCGACCCTTTTTTTCATATTGTATCCAAAAAACCAACACGTATAGATCCAAAAAAATAAAATACCTCGATACGGGTATGTTTTAGACGATGTCGTCACTGCCAATGGAGAGGTTGGGATTAGTGGTTTACGGTCTATCTCTTGCTTATGAGTCCTACAGTTTGGCGTAGCACAGGGGGGCCCAGAGACAGCAACCGGTTTATATTGGTATTGTTGTAAACAATTTCATTTCATTGTATTTCATTTCGGCAAGCTGATAGTGCCCCTGCTGGTTCGTGGGGAGGTTGCCAGTGCTCGTCGGCGCACAGCCGTTGTTGCGGCCGATGCATCAACGGGCGGACACATGGCTAAGGCGGGTGGTGTTATTGCTACCATTGGTGCTCCTGCTGATGATGATCTGCGGTTGCATGTGGTGGTGCTCCGGTTGCTGGTCGGCGGTTACCGGCTGCGGCTGGTACTGGTGGGCATAGAGCCGCAACTAGGAGTGTTGGTGTTGTAGGTGTTGCTACATGGGGTGTTGTTGCTGATGTTGTTGCATGTGCTCGTGCATGTTGGCGGTCGGATGCTACTGTTTTAATAGTGGACGGCGGGCGTTGCGGCTGGTGGGTCTATTGGTGCTGTCGTTGGTGGTCTTGTTGGTGTTGTGGCACATGCCGGTGTGGGTTCGCGGTCAGCTATTAATTATATTGGTGTAAGCCTCCGGATCAGCCTCAGAAATCAAAGATGAAGCATCAAGTGCAATGCATCAAACTTTGATACATCGCCCATTTTATTATTATTCTCATAATTCGTAGACGCATCGATTAACTAAGACATTGATATGTAAATGCATCGATTAAATGGGCAACTAATTTGTGGATGCATCGATTAAATGGGCAACTAATTCGTAGACGCATTGATCATATAAGACACTTATCCATGGCAGTATCAATTAAGTAGCACACTAAGTCATGGACGCATTGATGCGGGTAATGCGGGGCTAAAGCATTGATGCATCAACAACCGTATCCTCGCACATACATTCTTGATGAAATAATGAGCCGATATTTTACCGGATGTCAACCATGTTCATAGTTTAGCAAGACTTTGTTGGTGATAGCTTCTAGAGTCAGGTTACTTGAAATCTCAAAGGGGATGCATCGATGCAACCGATGTCCCGGAATTGTACAAGAAATTCGTTGCACATCGATTAAATACATAACTAATTCACGGATGCATTGGTGAATTAGGACATTAATTAGGGTACTTATTCATATGGATGCATGGATTAATGAGGACACTAATTCATGGAAGCATTGATGCGGGTGATGTTGCAAACACAACATGATCCCATGACTACATCGATGTTTGATGCGGAGGTTGTTAGTGATGGTGGGCGCAAGGTTGCAACTGGTGGTGTTGGTTCTTCTGTTGTTGTTGTTGTTGTTGCAGCACGTAGTGGGGCTACATGTGGTGTTTTTGCAGCTGCTGGTGCTTGTTGGCGGCCGGCTGCTGCATCACTTACTAGCGGACACACAGATGTTGTTGGTAGGGCTGCGGGTGGTGTGGCTTTTGGTTCTGTTGTAGCCACCGGAGCTTGCTCACAGCGAGTTGTTGCACAAATGAAATGAAATTGTTTACAACAATGCCAATATAAACCGGTTGTTGTCTCTGGCCCTCCCCGTTCAACGCCAGTTATTTGTGAAGTTATATGCCGGAGTAGACCGTAAACCACTAATCCCAACCTCTCCATTGGCAGTGACGACACCGTCTAATACATACATGTAGCCATGTATTTATTGTTATTTATCTAAACGCAATTATTTAGATACAGTGTGGAATAGAAAGTGTCGCTAGTCTCCACGATACGCGGCCTGCTCCAACCGCTGTGGGGTCGCTGATCAGCAAGGCTGCTCAGCTTGAGCTAGTCGAGTCGAACCTGCCTGACCTCGGCTCATGTGCGACTCCGGTCGTGCCGTAGCCAGGGGGACATGCAAGTGAAAAAACCCCCTCGCTCAGGTCGTCGTCGGTCCCGTCTCGATCAGTGCTCTACCCCGCCCGAGGTATTAGCTGCTCCGCCCGACGCAGCGCGCCACCTAGCCGAGTCTTCTCTCCTCCTTCGGGGGTTGAGAAGAGAAAATAACTAGGTCGCATACGGTGTCCGGCTGGCTCTCATGCCTCCGAGCCATAAGTTCACCTGTCCCATGTCCTTGATCAGTCTTTTTCCAACACCTATATGATCGCGTTGTGGCCGGCCTTACCCTCCCTCGGTGGTTTACGTTGTTAGGGGGCCGCCTTTATGAGCAGTGTGCCGTTACGATAACCCTAGGCAAACTGCTTGAGGCAGATTATCGATAACCGGGTACCGACTAGGGAAGGGGTTGGTAGAACACATGGATCGAGTCGCCGATCCTCAAAAGATGGTGGGTACGGAAAATTTTCCTAAAACCCCCCGTACCTGGCTTTTCCGGCTGCGGGTGATCCTAAGCACCGCCGCCGCCAGACCGTGCCGCTCCTCCGGCTGCGACCCACCTCCGTCTTGCGTGGCATCAAGCCTCGCCCCCAAGGGAGACTTAAGGCTCTCGCAAGGCTGGCGACTGCTAGCGAACGACGTGCCCTAGCGCTGCTTCCCAGCTGCCCGCCGCCAGCTCCAACACCCTCGTCCCTCCGCCGAACCGTCCGCACCCTTCTTCGCCCAAAAATATTTCGCAAACGCCGCTCCCGCCCCATCGTCGGGAGAGTATCTGCGAGTATTTTGTCGCGGAAAAGACATATCGGACTGCCCGAGCAGAAGATCCCTGTGCCGGTGTACGTATATTATGTTTTTCCAAAACCCTCCGTACCGGGCTTCCCGATAGCTGCTGATCCCGCGGGTCGCAGCTGTCGGTACTTCGTTTAGCCCCCTACCGTGCCAGGCCTATCACGGCTACATGGTTACCAGTGCCCACCGCGTGGAGGTGGAGGTAGGTGTCGACGGGCATGCGAGCGCACCCCTCTCCGGGGCCGCCGCCGCTGCGCCGCCGGCGGGCGCCAGCTGTTGCACATGATGCTAGTGAGCAACGGATTGCACCTAGTGGTACTTTTGGTGGTGTTTTTGCTACATGTCGTGATGCTACTCGATAGCACCAAGTTGTTGCTCATGTTACTGGTGATGGTAGGCTTCCTGTTGTTGTTGTTGTTGGTGGTGGTGGTGCTGTTGGTGGTGGTGGTGGTGTTGTCGCTCGTACTAATGATGCTTGTGTTGATGCGGGTTGGCGGCCGGTTGCTTGTATTCGTAGGCAAAGGGCTGCAACTAGTGGTGTTGTTACAAGTGGTACTGGTACATGTGGTGCTGCTGCGCGTGTTGGTACCGGTGGTGGATGGCGGCCGGTTGTTGCCCATGGTGGTGTTGTATTAGCAGTCGGTGCTAGTTCTTGGCCACATGTTGCTGTTGGTCATGGTGGGCAAAGGGTTGGTCGTGTTGCTGCTTGGGTGCTTTTGAAGCCGTTGGCGTTGGTTGGCGATCGGCCGCGGCTACCGGTGTTCATGGGCATAGGGTTGCAGCTTGTGGTGCTACAGACGATGCTTATACCGTTGTTACTGCTTTAGCAATGGGAGCTAAGGCTGCCGGGGCTAGATCGCGACCAACTGCTAGTGTCGGTGCCACCGTTCGTGGGCACATACATGCGGCTAGTGGTAAGGCTGGTGGTGGTGCTTATACAACCGCTTGTGCAGACTCGCGCCTGGTTGCAGTTGCATGGGCTCGTGGTCACAGAGCTCTCACTAGTGGTGGTGCTTTTGGTGGTGGTGGTGGTGCTACATGTGGCGCTTTTGCATGTGTTGGTCGGCGATTGGTTGTTGCTGCCATAGCTCGTGAGCAAAGGGTTGACGTTCGTGACGGTGGTGCTGGTGCCAGTGGGCAAAGGGTTGCTTCACGTGGAAAGAGGGTTGCATCTTGCTTGTGCATGTTGGCGGCCACATGTTGCTGCTAGTGGGCGAAGATTTGCGGATGTTGATTATCATGGCGCTCGTGCTTTTGATGATGTGTGGCCCACCCTAGTCATTGATGCCGGTGATGGTGAGTGACAAGCCGCGCGTACTGGTAGAAGTGGGCGGCAAGTGTGTGGTGGCAACAGTTCCTCTGGAGGGCGTGTGCCTACCGATGGTGACAATTGAATTTGAAATTGATTACAACATGTATCGTATGAAGCGGCGGTTGTCTTTGGGCCCTCCCTACAATGCCATCCAGGAAACTTGCAAGCTAGGGCTAGACAGTGGTCCGCCTAATCCAACCTCTCCAAGGGTGGTGGGGGTTTTTACTCCCCCCCCCCCCCCGGGGAGTTTGCTGTGCATGGTGGTGGCAGCGTGCAGTTGGGGGCGTGTGTAGGTGCACTGTGCGGAGTCGCGGCGAGTGGTTGTGCGGGATTTTATGCGATATATGAGATGATGCAGCCAATAGATAGTGTGCGTATGGAGTTGTGCGATGATGCGTTATGTGTCGAGTCGTGCTTTTGAGATGAGTTTGTCTCGAGGGTCAGTGCGGAGGGTGAGAAGAGAGGTTAGACTTGTGATGGTAGATGAGTGCAATGTACCCGTGCGGCACATGACGATGGGAAGGATGTCGACTTTGGTACCTGGCTAGTGTCCGCGGATGGCGTTGGCGAGGGGGTGTATTTGTCGCGGATCATTTGAGCTGTGTGGGAGAGGTTGTGGTCATTGCAGTACTTCCATTCCCCTATCCGAATCACTTTAATCGAGGAGTATCGGCGGCGAACATTTGTGTGACCGACGTATCCAGGTTTCAGGAGCCGGATAAAGTCGGGTTTGCGTGCTTCGGACCTCATTGAGGGCGGGGGGGGGGGGGGGGGGGGGGGGGGGGGGGGGGGAGGGGGCTCGGTGGGGAGGATGGCAGGGCACGAAGTTAGGGAGTTGGGCGAGAGGCCCTCGTCAGCAGCAACAAGGCGGATGGGCATGTGGGTGGGGTGAGGGGGATGACAGTCAAGAGGGGTTTGGGAGGGTGTGGCGAATGTGAATAATTTGATGGGTTTATTACCAAAATCTGCGGTGATGGTCTCCCATCGGCCTCCGTTGTGGCATTCCATGAGGGAGAGCAAGAGTTGTAGCGTGTTGATAGGGCGGTTCTGCCTTAGGCTAGACATGGTGGGGCAGTTACCGGCCATGTGGCCGTTGCTCGTGAATTGTCAACACATGGGGCAACGCAGGGAGGAGTTGTCGGTCCGCTTGGGAGGGGGCGGGGAGAGGGAGGAGGGAGGGGTGGGGGGGTAGGGGTTTGGCGATGGTGGGGGGTGGGAGAGAGGTCGGGGTGGGGGGAGTGTTGTAAGTAACACCTTTTAATTATTAGTTGCGGATAGCTATTTTGAGCTATTCTAGATATGAGTAATACATGTCTTGATCGGACATACCGATAACCTGCTTGATTCGGTAAAGAGTTGTCGCTAGGCTACAACTCCCACACTTTTGTTGTCCCGACACCACGCCTCGGGCTTGTTGCCTCTGTGAGTGTCCTATTTGCGTGACTATGACTGTAACTATGTTTGCGTTAGTTACCTTCCATACTTGTCGTGTTTGTACGGTTCAACATGTTATGGGCCCCCGCCTCACGTCACTCACGCGCGACAGCATGGTTCGGCGAGTTGCGATCGCCACTTGTCCCGCAGAAAGCAAGTTCACATAGAAACTTAGTACTTCACCTTGTAGTCGGCGGTATCGCATGTATAAACAACGCTTTAAAACCCACCACACCACCCCAACAAAGTCAGCTGCCCGAGGACGCCAAACAACCACCCACACCGACGCACTCGTCGTGTGTGGACAAGGTGCACACATGTCCAAGTTGGAGAAGGGGGGGGGGGGGGGGGGCGCACTATTGGGTGGATACGCATACACAGGGTGCACGACAGCCCTAGCCGAATTAATTTATATATTTACCTAGCGACTTAGCATGCAACGCATCGCTCCACCCGTTCTTGCCGTGGCCTCGACTTGCGCCCCAAATTGGGTGGAGGATACATAAAAGGTACTTTGAGACACCCCGGGGCTACATGGCTAGGGGTCGGCGGACATCAAGCCGTCTCTTTCAAACCACTGTGAGGCACAAATCATGTTAGTGGTTATTACCGCTCCATGCAGTTCTGTTTCTTCTTTCGTCTACCGCAGTGGCACCAAAAACTCGTTCCGCCGTCTCTCCATATGTCACGCCTTTTGATTCATTGACCCTAGCCCTCAGCAGAGCTCTCTCGCACCCACCCATGGTACGCTCGCGTTGGTTCTTGATGAAAATTGCGCTCATGAACACTCGCATGGACGCGTAGACGGCTGACGTTGGTGTTGTTGCTGCTGCAGCTGCTGCTGCCAAACCCTCTTGTCGTCCAGCACCGTCGTGATGCGCAACGCGAACCCCCGCGCGATGACAACTCCATTGACTTCCTCCCACCACCTCCACCATACCTCCCTCTCGGCTATGCCCCTCCAACCCACGGACACCTCTTCCAAGATGCCCGGCCGCACCACGTCCCCACCTCTCGTGGCCTTACGCACCCGTACGGTCCGCCGCTTGCAGTGCCCGGCCACTCTCCTTGCCATGGTGGCATGCCCCTCACTTTCCTGGCCAACATTCCTCTCATGCCCAACGTGGTGCTCACAGCAACCGTGGCGGGCGTCGCCCGGCCGTTGACCCGGTGGTCGTCGGCCGTGTTGCCCATGAAGCAACCGGCTTCGACAAGGACGCCCTCAACCGGTCTTTGAAAATATCTGTCCCCACCATGGGGCCCAACTTGGACTTCAAGCAGTGGAAGAGGAACTTCCTCAACTTCCTCTCCCTGAAAGCATCGTACCTTATCCCTGAGGCGGCCATCCACGAGTCGGGCGCCTGGCTGGATGAGCAGGCCCATCACTACGCCTACACACTCATGCTCCATGCCGCGAGCGACAACAAACGCGATGACCAGGCCATGAAGTGCGTGTCAACCGCACGCCCCGACTGCGCCATTGCAACATGGGATATCATGTGTGAAAGACAAGACTGCGTGTCCTTCGCTCGCCCTCTCTCTCTCTGTTGGACAGCCCCATGCTCAGAAAGTGCCCTTGTCAGTCCCTAACTGACTACGTCCACTTCATGAGACAAACGTTCCATGACTACAATAAAACATGTCATCTGATTGATGGTTCCGCGGCCATCCACCCCCACAACCTCGGACTCCTCATGCAGCGTGGCATATCAAGCACCGGCCCTTTCGGCGTGTCCAAGCAATGTGTCATTAACGCTTTCGACACCGACGACTTGCTATCCGCCGATGAGGTGATGGCCAGTATCCTCCGCCTGGCAAAAACATGGACGAGGAAGTCATTGCTCCGGGCCTGCCGCCCTCCGACACATGACTCCCTCCCATCTCTGCGTTTGTCGCTGCTGGTCGCTTTTCGAACAGCGGTCATGAACAACACCCACGTGCCCCCCGTGGTGGTCGCGGACTACCCAACAAGTGCACCGCATGTGGCAGCATGGACCACATCATGTCCTCCTGCACTGCCCCATATGACGCCCTTATGAGGTGGACTCTCCCCATACGGAAGATTATCGTCCAAAACTACGGCACCCTGGTGGCTCTGCCTTTGCGCACGCTGCCTTGCTGAGCGACGTCTCCGCCGACGACGTTGACATCCTGCCCACTCTCGAGGTTTGCTCAAATGAGTACGATGACACATAGGTGAGTGTCCCCTTCAGCTCTGTCCCTTTCTCATCTTCCCTCACACATGGTCGTGAGCTCTCCCGGTCTTGGGTAGCGGACTCCGCCTGCTCGATCAATTTGACCGCGTTTCGACGTGATTTCGTTGCGTTCACCCCGTCCTCCGCTCCCTCTCGCGTGGGTGGGGTCGGTGTTGACGTTAAGGGCAGTGGCTCGGTGCGGATTTCTATTCGGCTTGCATTTGGCTAGATCATTCACCGCGCGATCAGTGCGTTGTGCACCCCCGACCTTTCATCTCGCTATGTTAAGCAAATTGGAAGACTCCCGGCGCCTGCCGGCGGCGCAGCGGCGGCGGCCCCGGAGGGGGGTGCGCTCGCAGGCCCGTCGGCACCTACCTCCACCTCCACGCGGTGAACGTTGGTAACCCCATAGCCGTGCCAGGCCTGGCACGGTAGGGGGTTGAACGAGGTACCGACAGCTGCGATCCGCGGGATCATCAGCTATCGGGAAGCCTTGTACGGAGGGTTTTGGAAAAACATAATATCCGTACTCCGGCACAGGGATCTCCCGCTCGGCCAGTCCGATATGTCTTTTCCGCGACTAAATACTCGCAGATACTCTCCCGACGAAATATTTTTGGCGAAGAGGGGTACGGACGGATCAGCGGAGGGACGAGGGTGTTGGAGCTGGCGGCGGGCAGCTGGGAAGCAGCACTAGGGACGGCGCTCGCTAGCAGCCGCCAGCCCTGCGATAGCCTTAGGTCTCCCCTGGGGGCGAGGCATGTTGCTGCGCAGGACGGAGGATGGTCGCAGCCGGAGGAGCGACACCGTCTGGCGGCGGCGGTCCCTAGGATCGCCCGCCGCCGGAAAAGCCCGGTACGGGGGTTTTTAGGAAAAATTCCCGTACCCACCATCTTTTGAGGACCGGCGACTCGATCCCTGTGTTCTTCCAACCTCTTCCCTAGTCGGTACCCGGTTATCGACAGGCTGCCTCAGGCAGTGTGCCTAGGGTTATCGTAACGGCACACTGCTCGTAAAGGCGGCCCCCTAACAACGTAAACCACCAGGGGAGGGCACGGACGGCCACATCGCGATCAGATAGGTGTTGGAAACAGACGGGAAAAGGACAGGGGACATGAGAAAATCTGGCTCGGGGGCAGGAGAGCCAGCCGGACACCGTCTGCAGCCTAGTTCTTTTTCCTTCTCAGCCCCCAAAGGAGAAGAGAAGACTCGGCTAGGTGGAGAGCTGCGTCGAGAGGAGCGGCTAATACCTCGGGCGGGGTTGAGCACGGATCAAGGCGGGACCGACGACGACCTATGCGAGGGGGGGTTTTCACTTGCCTTTCCCCCCAAGCTCCGGCACGACCGGAGACGCACAGGAGCCGAGGTCAGGCAGGTTCGCCTCGACCAGCTCAAGCTGAGCAGCCTTGCTGATCAGCGACCCCGCAGCGGTTGGAGCAGGCCGCGTATCGTGGAGACTAGCGACATCTTTTATTTCATACTGTATCCAAAAAAATTACGTATAGATCAAAAAATAATAAATACCTGGATACGGGTATGTTTTAGACGGTATCGTTACTGCCATTGGAGAGGTTGGGATTAGTGGTTCACGGTCTACCTCACGCTTAGAAGTCCAACAAAGTTGAGCATAGCACAGGGGGGCCCAGAGACTCCAGCCGGTTTTACTGGTATTGGAGTAAATTATATTCTATATTTCAATTTCAATTTCAATGGAAGACTCCCTAGTGTCAATTGGATGCAGTCACACAGCGGCTGTGAATTCCTTTTTCCTATTGACTCCGACACTAGACTACTCGTAGTGCCCACAAGAATGGGTGTGCTAGAGCCGTCCGGTAGCGGTCTCTACCTCCTGCTCCACCAACCACAACTTCCCCCAAGCCCCTCCGCGGAGACGTCGTGTGACGCCGGTTCCCGTGTTGCACTCATTGCCCGGTGCGACCCCGTCATGTGGCACCGCGCCGATTTCAACACCTCAATACGCAAAGCCTACATGCCGAGCATACCCACGGTGTCCCCACTAGCCGAGCATTAGCCACCTCTGTAAAAAATGTTTCTTGCAAATCCCGCTTGCTACACAAGGCCAACGCTGCACTCCGTAGCACCACTGCTTGCGCGGAACCATCCCGTCCCCTCTTGAACGTGTCCATTGACCTTTGGGGTCCAGTCAATGTCCCCTCCCCACATGGCCTCCGCTATTGCTTGATCTTCTTCGACCACCATACACATTACATGTGGGTGCGGTTCCTTGAGTCCAAAGACGACGCATGATGTGAGCTAGAAACCATCTTGTTGGAAATCCAACATTTGCATGCACGCCATCACTCACAGTCAGGCGCGTTCGCAACGGTCTTGAAGTTTGACTTTGACTATGTTTTTGAGGCTGCAGTCAATCGCCAAATGTGCGCTCGCTTGGGCGTCAATGTGCAATTTTCTGCCCCCTGTGCCCATCACATGCTCGGCAAAGCCGAACGCCCCTGGCGCACTATCCGGGACAATGCATTTGCGATGCTCCATAGCATGGCCGTCCCCAATTCCATGTGGTCGTGCGTTGTCAACATAGTTGTGTACATGCGCAACCGCACTTAAAAGCCGCTCGGTCGGCCTCGCCGGTGGCATTCCCCTCACTCTCCTTACGTCGTCGGTGCCATCGGATGCATCCAAGTTCCGCGTCTTCGGGTGCGCCGTCTTCGCCAAGAGGCCCGACAAGTTGCGTCGGAAACTAGGCGAAAAAGCGTTCCGTGGCGTCATGGTTGCCTATCCGCTTGACGCCCCAGGGTACCGCGTCTACAACCCCGAGACTCGCCGCATCACCACCTTCGTCCATGTTGTCTTGCAAGAAAACACTCCGGGCTTCGGCACGCGCCTCCCCATTGACTCGGTGATCACCGACCCTTCAGATGACGATTCCCCTCAGGACAACTCACCCACATCTCACCCTCTCGTCAACCCCCCGTGCGATCCTCAACCCCATCATGCAGCCCCCCGTCAGGCTCGACTCCGGTCGCACCCAGTCCGCTGCGTGGACCTTGTGGCCCACATGTCCGACTACCCGCCGACACTTGTCACTGATGCGTGTTGTGACCCCGACCAGGGCAAAGCGAAAGAGGACATCTTCGAGCAACCCCACGTGCCCGATCTTATCGCTGGCCTATCCCACACCCCAGCGGGCGCAACACCCACTGCCGGCGCAACACCCACTGCCGTCGCAACACCCACTTGCCGTCGCAACACCCACTTTCCGCCCGAGAGTGTGTGGAACCTAAATCGTACCGGGATGCTTTGGACAGCGCCCATGCCCCGCAGTGGCAAGCCGCTATGCAACAAGAGTACTTCTCCCTCATAGACAACGGCACGCTGGCACTCGTCGACCTTCCCCCTGACCGCGTAGTTATTAACAACATGTGGATCAGCAAAGTCAAATCTGACACCGTTGGCGATGTCTCCCGCTTCAAAGCACGGTTCGTCGCCAAAGGTTGCAGCCAACGCGATGGCCTCGACTAGACGGAAACGCTCTCCCCTGTCATGCGCATGGCTAGCCTTCGCCTATTCCTTATCATCGCGGCCGCCCGCGACATGTGTCAGCTGCTTGACATCGACACTCCTCTACGCCCCAATCAAGGAGGACGTGTACATTCGCCAGCCCCTCGGCTTCGCTGATAGCACGTCCAAAGTGTGTCATCTCAAACGCTGCCTCTACGGACATAAGCAGTCCCCTCGCGAGTTCAACATGCTCCTTCGTGCATG
This sequence comes from Tetraselmis chui, assembly GCA_026401115.1. NCBI lineage: Eukaryota > Viridiplantae > Chlorophyta > Chlorodendrophyceae > Chlorodendrales > Chlorodendraceae > Tetraselmis > Tetraselmis chui. The sequence goes on from JAPMLY010001304.1 coordinate 27,113, forward strand.
GCTTGTCGACCACGGGTGGCAACAATGCGTCTCCGACACGTGCATATACATCCTCCGCGCAGGTCACGTCTTCGCCATGATCGCGCTTTACGTGGACGCTATTCCCGCAGCCTGCAATGATGCCACATGGCTTACATCGTTCAAGGCTCAGCTTGGTGCACGGTTCAAAACTAAGAACCTAGGCGACCTCTCCCAACTCCTTGGCATGCACATCACCCGCGATCGCTTGGCCCACACCATCTCGCTCGATCAGTCCAAATACCTGCGTGAAAGCGTGAGAGTGAGAGCGGGGCGGTTCGGGGTTGGGGCCTGTGAGGGGGGTGGGGGAGAAGTCCATGGGGCCGGCGGAGTCTTCGGTGATGGTCGGGAGGGGTTGTGGCTTGTGGGGGTGGGTTGGGGTTCGGGGGGGGGGGGGGGGGGGGGGGCGGTGGGGGTGTTGAAGGGGTTGTCGGTGGTGGGGGTGGGGGGGGGGGTTGAGCGGTGCTTTTCCGAGGGGTGGGAGGAGTGTGGGAGATGTGGTGGGACGAGGGGGGAAGGAGGATATTTGAATATCGGGGCGGAGGGAATCAAGGTCGAAGGGGGCGTCGTCATCGGCGTAAATCATCGAGGAGTCGGAGGACACGAGCTGCTATGTGGTGTAGGTGTTGACATCATGGAGGTGGTTGGTCCAGAGGAGGAGGAGTGCATGGGGTGTTGCGGTAAAGGGATTTGTGTTTTGAGATGGTGAGTGGTTGGGGGGGTTGGGGTGGTGGTGAAGATAGGGTCCGAGAGTCGGGCCCTACCGAAGGTGGAGTGGTGGTGAGGGTTAACGTTGAGTGTGCATGTGGCATGGGTGTGCGAGCCTCTGTGAACATATGTGTGCTTGAGGGGGATGGTGGCGGTGCCGTTGGTGGAGATGAGGATGCAGTACATTTCGGCGGTGAGGGATTCTTAGATGCTAGTGGCTATGAGGGGGGAGGGGGAGGGTGTGAGCGGTAGTAGGAGCCGTCCGGGAACTTTTGTAGGGAGGTGTGGCGGGTGATGTCAAGGGTGGAGTGGTTGGGTGGGTGTGACGTGGTGAGAAGAAGGGTGTATTCACGTGCGGTTTGGTGAAGGAGTGTGGAGAGCCAGTGCGTGGGGGGTATGACGCCGTCGGCGTCGATGCAGGGTAGGGAGAGGGCTTGTGGAGATTGTATGAGGACTGTGGTGAGGTTGGTGGCCGCCCATGAGGTGTCTGGGACGTGTCCAATGACCGGTAGTGGTGTGATGGTGACTGTGTGATGGTGGATGGTATGGGGTACATGTGTGTGAAATGAATTGCGGGAGGTGTGTAAGGATAGATGGCCGGATTGTGAATGAATTGGGTTATTGGGGAGGTGGCGGAGGATATTTACCCACCGGGAGGAGTGGTCTCTCTTGATCGGGACAGGGTCGTCGACGGGTTGGAGTGCGTCCTCGAATTGGAGGAGAAATAGAGTTGATTCCGGGAGGTCTTCGACTTGGGAGGGCATGGTCGTCGGGGGCCCGGTCAAGGTCGAGGCTAGCTCGGTCGTGAGGTGGTCCGTAAGTAGATCAGGTACGAGGGCGGTGGTTTCTGGGCTAGATAGAGTAATGAAGAGAGGGGGGCTGATTCTAACGCGACGTTATGACATTTCGGGGACGGTTACCGCTCGGAGGAGCTGAATCTTCTAATGTTTCAGTGTGGACAGTAGGTGGGGGAGGGCTGCTGCTCGTGGTGGCGCCAGACCGTCCGAGCGAAGTTCACGTTGCTGTGAAGTTAGTCGATAAAACATACCGACCGCCGTGCATGAGGCGGTTATATCGAGACGAACCTCATGGAAGCCCCATGCGAGTTCGAGGGGAAGGGGGGTGTGGTCGAAGTGCGGTGGCATGGTCGGGCGGTCCGTGCGAGCGGTGGTCGCAGTCCATCGCGTGTGGTGGGCAAGTTCCCGACCGATTATATTTTTAGCACGAGCGGTGACCTCATCGATCTGGTTGAGGCTTTCGAGGAGCCAACGACGGGTTACCGAGCAAGTAGAGAGTATCGAGTCCGACTGAGTCGTTGATTCGGGTAAGAAAACGCCGTGTAGCGAGAAGCTGGCGAGGTGAGGGGGGAGGTGGAGTACTGGCATGTGAGTAGATATGAGTCTACTGTGCGGGTCGAGAGGTCAACGGCCCCTCCCAAGTCAGTGGTTGACCTTAAGGCATAGAGGACCACACGTGTCTATAGTCCTCGATCAGGTGAGGGTGCCAATGCGGTGCCCAAATCTTGGGCTGCTGGGGGAGGTTGGGGCGCGGTGAGGAATGGAGCGAGCGGATGACCCACTAGACGGCTCCGGGGGTTGAATTGGTCCACAGTGCTTGCGGGCGCGGGCCGATCCCACAGTTGTGCATGTCTGTACGTTGATGGGAGGTTAAAGTTTGAAGACATAGCGAGCAATGAGGGATTATAACAAGATGCGGGGTGCATCGGGACGGTATTGAGGGTTGGAGGCGGGGTCATGGTTGGGTGCGTGTGTTGGCGGCACACGACCACGTCTGATGTTACATGGGCTTGCTGGATGTTGGCGGCGGACGTGAACGTCCAGACGCTCCGTGGGGCGCGATGTGGCGCGCCGGTCCCGTGGGGGAGGGGTGTAAGTGATGGCGGATTGTGAGGGTCCGCAGTATTGAGGTGGGTACGTGTTCGGATTTCAAAGTGGGTGGCGCGAGAACTGCCAGGGGGGCAGAAATCGAATTTTGGAAAGCTGCGCCTTGATGTGTGTACCGTCTGGTGTCTCTACGAATCCACTGACTTGGGTGAGCAAGGCTCGGTTGGGAAGAGGTGGACGGTGCATGTTGTTCAACGGGCCCTACGTCCACCATTCTATCGCTCATCGGGAGACAAGGCCCTTAGCGAAGACGGTCGGCGTTGCTCATTCGAGCTACCGACCCATCCATGTTTTGCGGTTCAGTAGCACTTTAGTGGTAGTTTGGAATTAATTGCTGTCTTTAGTGACCGTAGGATACGTTGTCCGATGGTTACAATGAGTATGCTCATGGGTCGGAGCCGGGCCTAAGTGCAGTGGGTGCTCAGTCCCCGTCGCGGGGGAATATGTTACACTTGCGCCCCGTGTGGCATACGGCCTGCTTGCCGCAAATGGGGCTCTAACTTCGCCCGACACACTAACATGTTCATAAATGGCAATGGCCCATCCACTTATACCCACCGTCGCCAAGCTTGCCACCTTGCGACCTCCTTTTGCTGTACAAGACACCCTCGAATATGCGACCTCCCTTCCCTCAACGGACTCTCGTGCCGCCGGAGCTTTTTTGGCAACTCATCTCTTTGGCGGCCTCCTCCTCCATATGTTTCCGGCTGCGGCCGGTACTCGCGTCCGCTCCCTTGTCCAACGTCGAGTCCGTCTTTGGCTCTCTGCGTCCGGAGAGGATGGACTCACGGGCATTGACACCCTTCTACGTGATATTCGGGAAGGAGGTGAGCTTGCACGTGCGTGCCCGGGACCTTCCGTGTCTAGACGCTCCGGTGGTCGGGGCCGGGGTGGGGGGGGGGGGGGGGGGGGGGGGGGGCCTCTCGTCGTCGCCGGGCCCGGCCTACTCAACGGGAGGAGCATCATCCACCGACTCACCTCTTTGAAGGTGACCTCCGACGCCGTGCTGCCTTCCGTCGAGCCCGGAAGCTAGTGGAAGTTGACTAGCCCCAAAGGGCCCGTATGGCAATGGACGGAGCCGACTTCGGAGTGGTGGAGTATGTGGACGCAACTATGGTTGCTCTTCAGTGGTTGCTTCCTCCGCATGGTACCCCCGACCCCGAGTGTGATCTGCCTGACCCCTGCCCCCTCCGGCGCGCCCATCCCTCAATGATCTAGATGACATTGACAGCCTCAAAATATGGGAGGAGTCTATGCTCCTTGTCTTGAGAAAGTCACCTCGCTTGTCAGCCCCCCACGTTGATGGTTGGCGATGGGAACATGTCCGTGACTTGAATGTCCCGGCATGGTGCAAGTGGGTTAACCGCTACTCGGCGGGAAACATTCCCGATGTTGCGGCAGACTTTCTGGCGAGTGCGACCGGGTGGGGTCTTCACAAGCAAACAAGGGTCGACCGTGACTCCACTCGCCTTCGGTGTGGGGCTCCTAAGGTTCGGCCGCTTGCCCATGGCAGAGTTTTGTCGCGGTTAGCTCAATGTCACACCATTGCGAAGATAGCGACTGTTGTGGCCGACCACTTGGGCCATGTACAAAGATCGGTTTTCACCAAAGATGGCATCGAGCGAGCCATTCATACCACTTGTATCGGCTCACAAACTATTCCTCATTGCAGCCTGCTCTGCTTGAACTTGAAAACCGCCGTCAACACCATTTCCCGCCGGAATTTCCTTGCACAGTTGGACAAGAATCCCGACTTGCATCCTATTATCCCGTTGGTTGAGATGACATATTCACGGGACTCCGCGGTGAATTATTTCGACCCCAATGATGCTTCGCTCTTGCACGGCACGGTTCAGTTTCGCACAAGGAGATCCTCTTGGCCCGCTTTTGTTCAACTTGGCGATCAACACCCCCCCCCCCGGAATATTGGGGACCGGTGTAAGGATTCATCAGCGATCCAAGCCTTCGTTGACGAGGGCAAGTACTTGATCAAGACGCATTTCGTCCCGAGTGTGATTACACTGGCTACGGAGGAATTGGGGAAAGTCTGCTCGAGGGTTCAGCCAATCAAGTAGTATGTGTGCATGGTGCCCCCGGATACAACCCTTGAACTTGTTGAGGTGATACAAGCGATGGTCCCTACTATTGCTACGAGTACTAGTAAGCTAGGAGCCCCTTTGGCGATGGACTTCTCGATGGCAGATGGCCCTCCGGCATCTCCCAATGAGAACTATGTTCATTCTTGGTTGCAAGACACCGTGGAGGCTCATCAACTCCTTTTGGACGAGATCGTTTGCTTTGCTATGTCCGACTTCGGAGGAGCACATGCCGCTTTTCGCTTATTGATGATTACGTGTGCGGGGCGCCCGCCGGCGGCGCAGCGGCGGCGGCCCCGGAGGGGGGTGCGCTCGCAGGCCCGTCGGCATCCCCTCACCTCCCCGTGGTGGGCGCTAGAAACCCCGTAGCCGTGCAATGCTTGGCACGGTAGGGCCGACAGCTCGATCCACGGGATCAACAGATGTCGGGAAAGCCATGTACAGAGGGCTTTTGAAAAAATAATTTCTGTGCAATACCGGCGCCAAGATCTCCCGCTCGGCCCGTCCGATATGTTTTTTCGCGTACAAATACTCATGAATACAGCCTTACTTTGAGGGGTGGGGCATGTACTACGGCAGCGTTTGATGGCGAGGAGGGTACGGCCGGATCAGCGGTGGGAGGCGGGTGTTGAAGCTGGTGGTGGCCAGCCGGGAAGCAACGCCAGGAAAGGGCGCTCGCTAGCCGTCGACCAGCCATGTGCCAATCGAACCTTGCCGAGGGGTGAGGCAAGACATGGCATAAGCCGGTGGCTAGTCGTAGACAGAGGAGCGGCTATATGAGGCCGGAAAGCCCTTTACGGAGGGCTTTTTTCTGAAACTAAAACAATGTCCGTACCCGGCGTCGAGCTAGTTGGGGAGCAGCACCAATTTAGGGCGCTCACTAGCGAGCCGCTACGTCGTCCAGCGTCATCTCCCGGGGGGAGGAGTTAGCTAGGGCGGCAAGGAGGACGGTCGCGACGGGAGGAGCGACACGATCTGGCGGCGACGACCCTCTGGGTCGGCGCCGCCGGAAAACCCGGCACGGAGGGTTTTGTTTAATTCCGGGCGCCCGCGGCCCGCCGGATCCGGCTACGGTGACCTGCCCCCCCCCCCCCCCCCCCCCCCCCTCTTCGACACCCACTACCCCGACAGACCTTCATAATCATAGGATTCCTTGAGCGTGGGCCCGGGTGAGCGCGGAGGCCCCCGCTCAAGAACAAGCTGCTCGGTTGACGCGCGATCAGAGGGGGAGGGTACGGCCACAGGCCGGAAAACCGACAGGTGCCCGGGAACCAGACAGAGGAAAAACCGGGGCAGTGAGGCAGGAGCGCCCATTTTTTCTATGTCTATGTGTCTTGGTCCCCCCCACCTGTCCTCGAGGTGACGGGGGACCTCGACAAGGAGGACCGCCGCGTCGGTGGACGCGGCAAGACCTTGGGGCGGGGTTTACGGGATGGAGCGGCGGGATCGACGAGCGACCGCGCGAGGAGGGGTTTTTAGCCAGCCTTTCCCCTCCTACCTTCGGCAAGACCGAAGTCACGCGGGAGCTAGATTAGGCTAGCCCGTCGTCCCTCCCGAACGCCGACCGGCCTAGGCCGGTCGGCACCCCGGTTCGGTGGGAGCGGGCCGTGCATCGTGAAGGTCGAGCAGCAGTTTTGTTTTGCATTTCTCGACAAGTGGGTTTATTTTTAGATTTGTTTTTCTTGATTACATAATTATTACGCTGTTACTGCATAGGCGGGGGGACTGTGGCAATTACTGCGGTTGCTTACAGTTTTTTAACTCCCGAGGAACCTCGACACACATTGCAGATAGGTGTGTCGATAGTGTACCTGGTCGAAGAGACCCGGGCCCAACTTGCTAATAAGTCATGTATGGCGAAGTAGAGTGGCCCGAGAGACAGCAGTCGGTCAAGTTTGCCGGCACATGTTGTTTACAATTTCCAATTTCCAATTTTACGTGTGCGGTACGCCGCTATGGGTTCTTGCTCCGCACCCTCCCCCCTAATATCTGCCGACCGTACCTGGCTACTAGAGATGTAGCCGCTCGTGTCCAATTGCGCTGTTCGTATGACACGATCTCCAATACGGGCGGTTTTTCGGAATCGGATATCGTGGTGTTGACAAACACACTAAATCGAGACCTTTCCGATTATGATGGGCCCGATGTCGGGTTTGTGATATCTCCGGTTAACATTGTTGTGGCGCCCGCTACCCAATTGACTTGCCTACAACTAACGACTCCCGATGCTCTCACTCGCTCGGGAGATTCCGGGGGCCTCACTCAACGGGGCATTTCGCGCATTCTTCGTGCCCGGGTCTACATTCGTTTTGCACACCTCCCCCACCGAACTACATGAAGGTGACTTCGGGTACGGGTCGCGGGGCTTTGGCAGTCTTTTTTCCTTCACATGAGTCCAGTCTCAAGGTGCCGTCCGATTGTTATATGATGGCAGCGCACCCGGTGCTTGGCCTCACCGCGGAGCGCGCCTCTCGAGTTTGGAAGTGGCATTGGTGCAATGAGGCTCCCTCAGAGTCTCGTGGGTCTAGATCTTCGTCGACGGTATCGGGCAGCACCTCTATGTCGGGAGAGTGGTCCACAGCTCCTATGCTTATGGACTACATCTCCCGGTGCCCGTGCTCTTGGTACGTCATCTAACTCAACGACCGGATTGTCCACGTGTTTGAAAAGTTCATGCATGAAGCGGGGGCTGCTAAGGAACGGGACTTTCGGTTGAAGGTCCGCCGAATTCGGTCGGGAGCTTTTAGAGATCGTCATGGGGATATGGCTTGGATAGACTTCATGGCTCCGCACCGTCATTTGTTATTGAAGTGACGGTTACAAGTGCTCGCACGAACACCAATGTTCCTCGGGCTTAGGTTTTTCCCTCTTTTCTTCTTTTTGCTTGGTGGCTTTATATGCTCTTTCTTGTAAAAATCTGCTTTACTTTGTACCTTCTTCGGTCGCGGTATAAAGATTCCACGGCTTTCATCTTTTTCATAAATGCTTGTGGACGCCAAGTCATAAGCAATGCTGACGGCATCTATACCAATAGATGAATACATTATTAAGTAGTACGACCACTCACCAAGTAATTAAAAGAGTTAATTTTCTCCTCCTTTTTCATGTTTGCTTGCTGAGCGCTCCATAACGGCTATGCTCATGGCCCATATCCCCCGGTGCCACTGCTCTTGGTATATAATTCAATTCCACGACCGGATTGTCCACGTGCTTGAAGAGTTCATGCTTGAAGCAAGGGTTACTAAGGGGCGGGACTTGCGGTTGGAGGTCCGCCGTATTCGGTCGGGAGCTTCTCGAGATAGCCGTGGGGATGTGGGTTGGTTAGACTTCATGGCTCCGCACCGTCATCTTGTTGTTGATGTGACGGTTACAAGTGCTCGCACGAACACCAATGTTCCTCGTATAGGTGCTCAGTCTCCCACTCCATGGCAGCCTTGCATTGGGAGCTCAGCATGGCACACTTGATGCGGACCTATGCACTTATGCTTTGCTTGGCACGCCTTCGGTTCAACCGATCCATGACTACATTCCCTTCGCCATGGAGGAGGGGGGCCGGTTGGCGCCGATGTCGGCAGAGTTGGTTGATCGCTTGGCTATTTTGGTGGCTGTTCGTCGCTTCCATGGCATGGGTGTTGCTGACTCTCGCTACTTGCGGACTGACAGTTATGTCCGCATGGAGCATTTCGATCTTCAATCTACTTATGTTCCTTTTCGGCGTTTTGGGGGGGATGTGCGACGTGAATTAATGCAATGTCTTTCTGCTGCTCTTCATGGCACTCTAGGTTCCTATCTCCGCGCCGCTTTTCAGGAGGGCTGACGCTATGGCATGCCGTCCTATTCCTCGGGCTTAGGTTTTTCCTCTTTTCTTCTTTTTGCTTGGTGGCCTCCACTGCTTTTTCTCTTTGTAAGATAATTTATTTTTATTTTGCTTGCGGGTTCCCACTTGTTTTTCTTATTAGAAATCTTCAATTGGTAATTCGAGTAGTGGCATCAGCAATAGGGTGATATAATGACGAGGTACTCTAAATAATGAGGTACTCTAAATAATGGCGGCTCGCCGCCGCCACCGCATGCGCATGTGCGGCTGAGCTTGGATCGGGAGCCCGCGAGCACGGAACTTGGTAGCGGTGAGAGTGACGCATGCCCGCCTATTCGTATTTGCTTTTGTCTCGGCGCTCTCCTACGCTGTGGCATCGCGCGGTACCTATACATAAAGATCTCCTTGTTATCGTCCGCGGTCACTCACCGTCGGCGGCCGGTGCGTTTTATTTATACCATCGCTAGCGTGACCCTCCCGGGAACTTTTTAATCGTCGCTCGACCCGCGACCGGGTACAACTGCCCGTACCGCCCCTATTATCGGCATCCTCGAGACCCTTTGTGGCGGTTAGCCTCTCAAAGCTAAACGCTAGCACAAATCTACTCTTGTCTGTCTAGCTCTGTCGTTGCGAGAAGGCAAAATAATGTTATCGAGAGGCGATGGTGAAAGATGTTTCACTGTTGTACTTATAGGCAGTAGATGTTGTAAGTGAACAAAGGAATTGTTAAATGGTTATGTCACCTCCCTCTACTGCACTGGGCTTAAATAGGTTTCTGCCCAGATTGATTACGCTTGCAAGCTACGCTTACGTGTCAGGCGTTAGGGCTGTCTAACCGTCGTCATCTGCCTCGAGACGCGGCCTGCCTAGCATTGGGTTTCACGACGCGGCTCCTTCTGCATCGAAGAGCTCGTTCTGGCGCGTCATCTGGCTAGTTAGATTAATTATGCATATATGTACGTACCGGGAGGTACTAGTCGTACTGTAGCATCAGCACCCTTACAATATTGCAGTAGCGACGTACCCACGAGTATACGTCCGTCCTGTGGAAAAGCACGAATTGGAATCCGTAACGAGTACCTGTACAATGTCCTGCAATGTACTGTTGCAGGAATGTACTCGTAACACCCTTGGCCGATACAAGTACCGCTACAACTTCCGTCCGCGCGTGGTCATCCTACTTCAGCAAGGCTAAAGGCATCGGCATTATCCACGCGTCATCGCTATCCATGTACGGGTACTACAACTTCAGTACTTCTCTCAGCCCGCTTACTTCATTTTAATCACTACCCGTACTCGGAGCCCGCTATTTGCAAGGTCATCCTTTATTACTTGGCGTTGTATGACGGAGTTTCCATCCGACTCTTCCGGTGATTGGTACACGGGTACCAAATATCTTCTTTGCTCTTTTCTTGAGCACATCCATCGCGGGCTCCAAGGCTCCCCACTACAAGCAACGCGAGGTTAGAGGCGCGAAGGACCGGCATCGAGGAGCCCACCACGTCGGCGGCGAATATTCCCTCCAAGGCACGCCACACCGCCTCCTCGGGCGACTTCCGGTATGGTCCAAGCCACATACCCCCCCCCCCCCCCCCCCCCTTCTTCGACCCCGCGTGCTCTACTCATTTTAGGACGCGACACACGTGCCACCCCGGATGGCCGCCGCGGCGACCCGGCGGGGACATAGTCATCGGCGTCCTCCACCGCCACCTTTAGGGCGGTCGCCCGGCGGCGGGGCCGGGTCGTGCCCTATGGCCCCCACCCCGGGAGACCTTCCAACATCATCACCTAATGCTCAAGCGCCTTCGCACGCCTTATGACCTGGCAATACGCCGTCTCGGTTTTTACCCCCCGCTCCCTCAATGCGCTGCCCCGCTCCTTTGAGGTGCGTTGGTTGCTCCGCGTCGTTCCCGACCCTTCAAGCGTTATGCGCCCATCTAAATTCCCCCGCGGCAACGTGCACTTTCGCGCCCGACAATTGCCCAGTTGTGTATGCCGATCGCCACCTTCTCGCGCCGTGCACTTTTGCGGACGATACTTTCGGAGCGGTGGCCTTAGTAGACACCAACATTCTTGCTCTCACCGCAATACTACGCCCTCCCAACCGCTGGCATGCGGTGCTTCGCTTCCGCGCGGTCGGCCGTCCCCGCCGCATCCCCAGTCCTTGCCCCCCGCCGTCGAATGGTGCCTTGACCATGGGGCCACTGGCGGAGAGAACTCCAAAGCCTTCTTCGAGTCCTACCTCCTTTCCTTCCGATCTGGTACGTCCTCGAACGGCGTCCCTTCTTCGGTGGTACGCCTCGTCAAGCCAGTCTTCGAGGAGCTTGTCGGTTGCGTTTTGTATTTCCGCGGTAGGGCCACCCAAAGGGCTTCCGCGGTACCGGCTTGGGCGGCGTTCCTTTTATTTCCACGCTTAAATTTGCGTCCCATGGCTGATTTCACCACTGCGGGGCATCTGCCCCCTGACCCGGTCGCTGATTACCGTGACAACCGCTTAGCCCATTGGGCGTCAGGAGATCTCGATACATCGCTTTCCGCCGCTCGTGCTCGCGCATCCCTTACCAATGGGCGGGCACCGCCACCTACCTCACTTTCGAGGGCCGGTACCGACCCCATCTCCCATTCGCAACCCTCTCATAATGGCGTCTCGGCCAATGTCGCCAACCGGGCGGCTAGTCTAGCTGCGGTTGGGGAGTACCGTCGTGCTATGGAGGCCCTAAGCTCCAACCCCGTTGCAAGTGGTCATGGGGTGCACGAGGAATTATCACGGTTGCACCCACAAGACGATGACGACCTCGCGGACGTGTTGCCGGATCCCTTCTCCCTCCCTCGTATCAAACTCCGTGCTTTGGAAGTTGATATTATGGAGGTCGTTGCTAGATGCCCTTGAAAGACTAATCCTCACGTCGACGGTTGGAGGTTTGAAACTCTTCGCGCGTTGGCTTCCCCTTGCACTCTCACCGGTTTAGCCGAAGCCATCGTGAATGGAGAGGTTCCACCAGGCGTTGCCTCATTCCTTGCCTTTGTAACACTTATCCCGCTCGACAAGCTTGATCCCGAACAACGACGCGCACAAGAGCAAGAACTTGGCGACCAAAAGGAGACGTTGCGCCCGATTGGAATTGGCTCCGCTTTAGTTCGTTTCGCGAATCGCGCGCTTCTCGCCGTAATTGGTGACGAAGTGTCTCAATGGTTGGCTGCTCGGCACCAATTTGGGGTCGGCGTCCGCGGCGGGGTTGAGATCGTACAATTCATAGTTTGAGCCTCGCTTGATGCTTCACCGGACTGGGTGGACATGCAAGGCGACGCATCCAACGCGTTCAACGAGTTCTTGCGGCGTCCCTTGTTTGAGGAGTTGTCAGCAAATCCCGCGCTTCGACCGTTGCTCCGCGTCGCTACTATGTTGTATGGCCGTCCATCTACCTTGTACGTTTACGACTCGTCAAATGCTCACGGCCTGGCCATGCGCCTCCCGAGTACCCGTGGAGCCCATTAAGGTTGCGTTCTCGGGGCCATGTTCTTCGCAATAGTTGCCTCCCGGGTATACAAACACTTAGCTGCGATTGCCCCGAAGGAATCCGTTGTATGCGGTTATTCTCATGATGGTCACTTCCAGGGACCCCTTGCGTCTCTCGTGGCTATTGGCGACCCTATACCGGAGGCGTATTCTAGCGTCGGCCTCACATTAACCATCCGCAAAAACTGTTTTTATTCCACTTTGGGTGTCGGTGATGCTTTCGATAACTTACCCAACGGCCACATCATGCGGGGAGTAAATGTCTCCAAGGAAGGGACGAAAATATTGGGGGGGGGGCAATTGGTACATCCGATTTTGCTCGAGACGTGTTCGAAACGGCCTAAAGTAAATATGAGGCCTACGGCGAACGTCTAAGGGGTCTAGCGGCTCACCGGCACTCTCACACTGCGCTTCGTATCCATCAACATTGCAACCGCCGCTTCAGACACTTTGCATGTACAGTCCCCCGAGGTCTTGGCAGGGGCGAGGGCTACGGTGACACCGTCGTGAACTTCCTCTAGCGCGCTGACAATGCCACCCTAGATGTGGCGGCTGTGATATTAGGCCTTCCCGCAGCTAACTTACCCCCCAACACTCGCTCCGATATATCTCTTCCCATACGTTTCGAAGGCATGGGGGTGGGGGACTTGGTTGCCTTGGCGGATGCGGCCCACGTCGGAGCGGCCGGTTTGGCAGTGGGCTCAATAATCCGTTTCCTGACAATACAAGATGCTTGCGTGCGCGGGGATTCCCAAGACGAAGTTCCGATGGAGCCGACCATGTATGGACGGTTAGCGATTGCTATGACCACATCGGTGTCCCGAAGGCATGGTACACCGGACGAAGATGACGGCGACAACGAACCCATGTGGTCGTTAGAACTCGTTTCGTCGTGGGCGCGCTTAGATGTTGCATGCAGTTCTCACGCTCTCGCCGAGTCTGAACCCTTGATAACCACAGCCTTAGCGATGCCCCCCCCGCAACGCCCAACGGTGGCTCGCGCAGGCTGCGTAGCCGAAGCCCGATCAAACAACGAGCAGATTGCTCGGTCCCTTGATGGCCAACCCTCGCTTGTACCCCTTTCTGCGTTTGCCACGGGCATCTTTCCAAAGCTACAAGCCGACATCAATGAGCGCGTCACCTTGCTTCGCTTCGCGAAGCTCGCTCCCACGTCTTCCAACCGCGCTCGGCCGGAGTCTAGGCGTTTTGTATCTCGTCTCGGCCACGGCGCCCTTGCGTTTTTGGCTTCGGACCCGCCTACTTCGGGTCGCATGGGCGAGCTCCGCGACAAGTTCCCTGAGCACTACGACGCAGTTTTCCGCGTCGCGGTCTGTCGCATCTTCAGCCTACCCTCATCCCGCATCTTCTCTACTCTAAGCTCCCCCACTGCTTGTGCTTCTTGCCATCTCTCGGTTCAAGCTACGCGGGGTGCGTTCTCGTCGGCGGGCGTTGACGTCTCGGACGTTGCGTGGGCCACTGCTTCTGCGGACCATTTGGCTCGATGCGGCGGAGATACTTCGGTCCACACCGCTCACTCTTGGTTAGTGACGGCCCTTGCGGAAACCATCTCCGAGGTTCGTGGCGCACTCGGGGTTGGCGTCGAGGTTCTCACAGATCCCGTGATGTTAGTTCCTCCCCAACGGCAACGACGGTCTCCCCGCGGATGTAGGTGTCTAGCACCATCACGGCATCCGAGGATCAAAACTTGCCCTTGATACCGTGGTTTCCGGTTTGTTCGGCGTTTCTACCCCCCCGTCACCCGAAGTCGCTCTCCGCCACGCTGAGAAGACCAAGTTCGAGAAGTTCTCGGAGGGGGTGAGGAGTCGCCCCGACATCCGTTTCATTCCCTTCGCAGTCACGGAATTTGGTACTCCCGGCGGCCACGCCACGGCTTTCTTGACGGAGCTAGCCAAGGAGGCCGCAGCATCTAAGGGATGCATGTGGGCAAGTTGTTAGCCTCCATGCGTCGAAATGTCTCTCTCGCCGTCCATGTTGCTCACGCGGACAACGTCTTGCGCGGTTTGTCCGCCGCTGCGGACGGGGTGGAGGCCGCTTCTTCCTCGGCTGGGATGCCTTCTCCTCCCACGGCGCTCTTCACCCGCGCCATGGGCCGCAAGCGTCCCCGTGCTTCCTCGAGCGGCGCGTGAGGCGCCGCTTGTCGCCTCTACGTGTTGCATTCTCGGCGTGGCCTCGGAGTTTCCTTAGTTTAATCTGCTAGGTTTGTGCACAATGTAGTGCTTTCCCTTTGCCATGCTTTGGATTCCGTGATCCTCTTGTCACTCTTGCCCTTTTGTTTCCCCTCCCACTTTCCCTATGCTCATCTTGTTCTTCTTGTCACCAAGATATAATGAGGTACTGCTCGATTAGCGCAGGATTATAGGGATGGGTGGGTGGGTTCGCGCGAAGCCTAGATTGGCTGAGCGCGAAAGCAGAGAGTGCCTAGGCTCGTGGCTAGCTACGGCTTATAAGGCACGGGCTAGCTAGAGCTGACCGTTGGGGAAGTCGTTGGTCGTTGGCTGCGTCTAACTGCTCGGGCAAGGTGGTTGCCCTGCAGGTGAGACGCGCCGTTAATTAACGGTAACAGTAACCGCTAGAGTTACTGTCCCGTACACATGATATTGGATATGCAAACCTCTAGATTCAAATCAATCTGACCATTTACCCTAGGGCACGTTTTGCCAGTAACCTAAAGCCAAAGGCTTGCACAGCCAGAATTAGTGTTGCGGGGGGGACGGAGTGAGCCAGCCGAAGAACCGCCAAGCAGCAGGTGATGGGGTCATGGTGGGGTCAATATATTTGCCTTCAGTCACAGAGCTGTTCTTGGCCCAGCCACCCATAAATTTGATTACGGGGAGGGGCGCGCCGATGCAGCTGGCAGCGGACGCCGCGCCTTTCCGTAGGCTGTGCGACGTCCATTGAAAGCCGGCGGGCGCGGACGAGCGGACTGTGAGGAGGGCGAGGGAGAGCCAGGTGGAGACGGTGGACGAGGCACCCCAATCAGCGGAGGGTTCTGTAGGTGAGAAGCTCCAGAACGCGAGCGGGGGTGGTTTTTTGTAGAATTTGTTGCAGAAGGCCGCGCGCTGCTCCGTGTAGTAGTCGAGCAGGTCTGCCAGGACGGGGTTAGCGGAGATAGGGATAGCGATAACCTGTTTGTCGCTGGCGTCGCGGCGCTGGTCGCCTTTAGATTTTCTGACGAAGAGGCAGATTTGCTGCGAGGGTCTGTCGACAACTAGGTCGCCTGTCTGACAACGGGCGCCAGTTTCGGCCCGGCAGAAAAAGGTGTAATTGACGCACACCGCGAGGCAGGCTCGAAAACGTTGTAGTTGGGAGAACGCTGCAGGCGTCCACGGGAGGGTGAGGTGTAGCGTGTCTGCGGCCTGTAGGATGGTGAGGGCGACGGGCGCGGGTAGCGGAAGGCGCGTGGTGGCCGGGATGAGGCGGTGTTGCAGGATTTCGAGGCCACGCCGGGCGTCCGCCAGGAGGTCGCCCACAGCAATAGGCTGGCGTTGGTGGTCCCGAAAGAATTTGTTCACGGCCGAGAAGTAGGGCTGCAGGGAGCTTGCTGCGACCGTGCCGAGAAGGGCTAGCCACGCGGTGTAGCGGACCATGGTAGCGGGAGTGGCTTGTAGGGGGGCGATATTTTCCTCTGTGCAAAAAATAAAAAATTGCCGCAGCGCGCTGCCGTAGCTGGAATACGTCGAGGGCGCTAGGGAACTCCTGAGTAGGGCAACCGCCGTAGTCCCTAGCTTGTCTGAACCTAGGAGGTTATGGAAAGTTTCAGCTAGAGAGGTGGACCAGGGCGCCTGTGCTGCTTCGAGGCGTAGGCCGTAGCGGGGCTGTCCTGTACGCAGAGCCGGCCCGCGCTGTACAGGGACGTTTAATTGTACCGGGCGCAGCGCCCGCCCAATCGCGCCGCGTCGGGTGTAGAGCCACGAAGGGGTTAGAGACGAAAGGCCACGATGCTCCACGCGGGAGGTCCGACCCCCTCGGGCTTGCCTCGCCTGCCGGGAAAGAATAGGTCGCGCGCCGCTGGGAAGTGCAGTGTTTCGGTGGCCAATCGAGCGAACGCGTGGTACCACGGTTTGTTGGGCCAAAAGGGGGCGATGACCGTGGCTGAGGCTCGGGCTTGGGCGAGTTTGGCGGCGAGGGCGGGGAGGGCAGACCAGGGTGGGTTGCAGTAGTTGTTTTCTTTGCGCCACGCGTCGTCGGACAGGCGTAGGGAGTCGACGTCCTCGCACAGTGGGTCGCGCCAGCGGGCGTTGAAGCGGGGAAGTTGCGCGTTGAGCATAGACGCGAAACGGTCGATAGTGTGCGGCCCCCACCGGCGTTGCAGGTGGGAGAAAACGCGAGGGTTGAGCTGCCAGTCCTCGTAGTCCAGCTCGCGGCTGAGTTTGTCGGCCCATATATTCGCCGCCGAGCGGATGTAGCGCGGCCGGATGTTGATGTCGTTGCTGTCGAGGAGGTACCATAGGCGACGGAGTTCGGCCATCATGGCGGGCGAGCGCGAGGTGAGTTTGGTGAGGGCGGCGACCACCGCTGTGTTGTCCTCGTGAAGGAGGACTTGCCGGCCTTGGAGTTGGGGTAGAAAGGATTCCACCGCGTGTCGCACCGCTCGAAGTTCTTTCCACGTGATGTGTTGTTGGCGGTCGGTAGCGTCCCAAAAGCCCCGGGCTTGATAGTTGGAGTCCTCGTTTAGAACGGCACCCCAACCGTAAGCACTCGAGTCGGCGTGGAGGTAGGCGGTCTCGATAGGTTTGTAGATGGACCGGCCGTTGTGTTGAGTGGGGACCGTGCGCCACCACTCGAGGTCTCGGCGTAATTGGTGGGTGAGCCGGACGCGTCCGCCCCACCCAACCCGTGTGGCTAGCACGTCGTGGAGTTCGCGCAAAAAGAAGCGCGCGGGTGCGATTGCGAGGTAGAGGAACTGCGCTTTTCCCGCGAACGCCGCCAGGTGGCGTGTAGGAAGCCACCGGGCGTTGGAAGCGGCCCGGCCGAGGAGGGAAGAGGCTTGTTGCGCGAGCTGGTGGAGCTTTGCGGGAGGGGCGCGAAACATGCCGTGTTGAAAATCGACCGTTAATCCCAAGTGGTCGCCGACTTGAGTCGGAGTCCAAACGCCTTTCTTGGGGTTGCGTTCGAGGCCGAGGGTGTCGAGGAGGGCTTGGACGCGTTGCCGTAGTAAGAGAGCGTCCTCGTAGGAGTCGGCGAGGAAAAGGAAGTCGTCCATGTAGGGGAGTAGCCGAGTCCCCCGCCATCGTGCGTTCCGGAGGAAACGCTTTGTAGGGCGGCGACTGTGCGGGGGGGTAGTCGCTGGCATAGGTTGCGGAGGGCGTCGTAGGTGGTTTGTGAACACCTGGGTTAGCTTGCAAAAGTAGTAAGCCGAACCCGACCAGCCCATGGGAAGGCAGGCTAGGCGCCATAGCGTGCCGCGGTAGTTGACCGTGAAGAAGTCTCGGTCTTCCTCCCGGATGCCAAGGGTGTAGTACCCGTCGGCAAGGTCGAGGGAGACGAAGTAGTCGCCCGGACGCGAGAGGTGACGTAGGTGCTTGAGCGTCTCGCATGTCATGGTGAAAGTCGAGCAATAACGGTTGAGTTCTCGGAGGTCGATAATCAAACGCCATTGGTTGCACCCGGGTTTTGGAACTAGAAACATCCGGGAAACGTAGCGAGGGTTGTCCGCTCGTTCCCACGCACCGCAAGCCTCGAAGCGGGGAAGCTCCGAGTTTAGAAACTCGAGTTGGGCCGGCGTCGCGTCGAGCATAGAGATGCCGTGGTTGAAGGGCTTGGGGCGTAGGCCGTGCTTGAATTTCACCCGGACGCCATGGCGGATCCAATTTAGGACTTGGCCGCTCGCGCCGATGCGCTCCCACTCCCGCCATCTTCGACGCACGCGGTGGCGCATGAAGGAAGATGTCGGGGAGCAGGAATCGGCGCGGCGGGCCACACCGTCATTTCTTGGTCGTGGGTTTAGCCGAGTCGGTCGGCTTGGGTGGCGCGATGGCGCGGGCTGCCGCTGCTGCTGCGGCTGCGGCTTTGCGTTTGTCGGCGGCGGCTTTGCGGGCTCGTGCGTCGGGACCGGGGGGCCTGTCCGGGGTGACTTTGGCGAAGGCAGCACCGGCGGCGGCCTTGCTGGCGGCGTGTAGGCTGACTTCCAGCGTGCGGTCGACGAACGCTTGGCGAAGCGCGTCCAATGTGCCGGAGACCGCGGTAGGGCGCGGTCGGCAAAAGCGCTCGTGGGCCAATTCGGCAAAGACGCGGTCCGCATCCGTGCTCGTTTGTCCGCCCTTGGTGAGGCGGAGGAAGCCCAATCTAGTACGGGCGGCCTCCTCCGTCGCCATGTGGGTGCGATGACCCGCTCGGATGAGGGTAATCGCTGCCGTCTGCTCTGTCGATAGAGGTGGGCCTTGTGACAGCGTGTCCAAAGCCTCGCCAATTGCCGCGTTGGCGCAGCTGTCGAAGAAGGCATAGCACCCGATGTGTAGGTACTCGTCGTAGGCGGCCTGGGTGCGCTTGTCGCTTAGAGTGCGGGCGGTGTCGTCCGTGAGGGTCCACAGACGTGGCTCTTCGATGTCACGAGGGGGACGTTCGAGGCCGGCCGGGATGACTTCGCCGTAGTAGGTGAAGTCGACGAAATCGGTCGCGGAGGGATCGGGTTCGTCGTCGAGCAGGTCGATAGGTGGCTCGGGGGCCGCCTTGCCACCCTCCGTCGCTGTGGTCGCGTCGGTGGGAATGGACTGCTGTTGATTAGTAGCAGCAGGTGTGGCTGTCGTCTCTCGGAGCTGGGCGAGTAAGGCAGCGTTAGCCGCCAAAAACTGTTCCGTTATCCGTTGTTCCGATGCCAAAACTGCCGTACGAATCTGTTCGGCTGTGCGTTGTTCGAGTGAGGTAGCGTGAGGGTCGGCCGCTGCGGCGGATGTAGACTGCTCGGGCTGCATATTGGGGAACGCTGTAGCTGAACGAGGGGAAGTGTCGCGTGACGCTCGAGTGCGCATGGGACGAAGTAAGATTGACACCCTACTCGACTACGAGAGTCGAGACTGCATTCGCGCGAAGCCTAGATTGGCTGAGCGCGAAAGCAGAGAGTGCCTAGGCTCGTGGCTAGCTACGGCTTATAAGGCACGGGCTAGCTAGAGCTGACCGTTGGGGAAGTCGTTGGTCGTTGGCTGCGTCTAACTGCTTGGGCAAGGTAGTTGCCCTGCAGGTGAGACGCGCCGTTAATTAACGGTAACAGTAACCGCTAGAGTTACTGTCCCGTACACATGATATTGGATATGCAAACCTCTAGATTCAAATCAATCTGACCATTAAAAATGATGATGATGCTACCGCCCGTACTATTATGATGACCACTTCTGCTTGTATTACCAAAATGGCTACCGTACTATTAGCAACCACACTATTCAGTACTTTACTTCGCAGATTGTGCCACTTCAACAGGCTGATAAACCTCGCGCGTCTCGCGCCGCCGCCAGTGGAGCTTTGCGCATTGCCCCTCAACCCACTTCATCGCCTCAACTACGGCGAGCCGCACGAGTCTGCGGGTGGGGCCGCAGGCGGCACAGACTCTGCAGGGCAAGGTGGTGTCCACCAAGGGCCAGAACACCGTGGTGGTGGCCGTCGAGCGCATGGTTCCGCACCCGCTGTACAAGAAGCGCTGCCGTCAGACGACGCGCTTTAAGGTGCACCAGCCGACGGAAGGGACCGTGGAGCTGGGCGACATTATCGAGATCGAGCCCTGCCGTCCGATAAGCAAGAGCAAACACTTTGTGGTCGGGGACCTCATCAAGAAGAGGCTGTAGGCTCGACCCGCCCACATCGAAAATCATCCCTGCGCAAGACTATCAGTAGCTCTCCACGCCTGGACATAGTGAATGCGTGTTACCTGTGTGGCCGGAACAGCACCTTCGTCGCAGATACCTGACAAGCATTTTAATTATTTCCTGCGCTGCTGCTCTTTTATATCCCGCTTGCCCTATTTGTCATTTTTTATCTTCCACTTTGTAGTTTTTCAGCTACCAATGAGAAGCTCTAGGATATGCATTGCTGCGTGCTCGATATACCGTGTGCCAGGATGACAGCGGGCACAGCCTTGGAGGCACACTACTGCGCAGCATTCCATAGCCCACTTTGACTCTGTTGCAAGGAAGGGGAGCTGAGCAGATGGATGGCACTGATTGCATTGACAATTGACACCCGAAGTATTACATGCTGATCGCCTTCAGAGGGCTGTCAATGTACCACGTCTGGCCTGCGTGTGGTTTTGAGTTTCGACTTAGACGCTGCTATTGTGCGCAAGCTTCTTTTTCGCTTTTCACTACTGCGGTCAGTGTTTGACACCGTTGAGGGGGAAATCACGTGGCGCCAGCGGTTGGCCCAGCACATAAGACAAAACGAACGTAGAAAACCTACTTCGAACTGAAACCCAAGGAAACACATGCTTAGCAACATACATTTATGAGCTGAAGCGCACGACCGCAGAGTGCGGAATAGTTCAGATCAATCTTTTTGTTTCTTCCTGTTACATTTCACCCCGCTAAAAGGGAGCAATGCCTATGGTCAAGAGACGCAAATTATGGCAACCGCAGGTTTTAGGGCTACAACTACCCGATATCTATGTGTCTGCCACGAGAGGGCAATGCCGGTCAAATCCCCATCACCAACTGTGGATACCTTTAAATCAAATGAGAGCCGCGCTACGTTGCCCGAACACCGCTCTCTCTCCGACATCCAGCCAAATTCACACCAACTGCGAGCACAATGACCCGTGCCCATATGACTGTGGAGGAAGTCTAGGGCGAAGGGACGGGGCAGGCCTGCAAGCCCCAGATGTCGTCGGCATACTCCTGAATGGTTCGGTCCGAGGAGAACTTGCTGGTGGAGGCGGTGTTCATGATGCTCATCTTGGTCCACTTGGCCTTGTCCGCGTAGCACTCATCCACCTTGGCCTGCGCATCTAGGTAGGCGGGGAAGTCGTTGGCGACCAGGTAAAAATCGCCGCCGATCTCGCCGGTGACGCTGTCGATCAGCGGGTGGAAGAAATCCTCCCACCCAAAGTAACCGTTCCTGATCATGTCGATCACCTTGGTGAAGCGGGGGTCGGGGGTGAAGTCTTTCCGGTTCTTGCGCAGCTCGGCGACCTCGTTCTCCAGGTGCCCAAAGATAAACATGTTATCCTTGCCCGCCTCCTCCGCGATCTCGATGTTTGCGCCGTCCAGGGTGCCGATGATGAGGCCACCGTTCATGACAAACTTCATGTTGGAGGTGCCCGACGCCTCGGTGCCCGCGGTGGAGATGTGCTGACTCAGTTCAGACGCTGCAGCAAGGGGGGGGCAACAACAGCGACGGAGAGGTCAGTGTGTTGGGGTGACGGCTGGCATAGGTGGGGACAAGATTCGGGAAAAGGGCAAGGCCAGGCCGTACCAGGGATGATGACCTCAGCGAGGGAGACGTTGTAGTCGGGGATGAAGACCAGCTTGAGGAGGTCGCCGACGTCGGGGTCGTTATTCACCTTGTCGCCCACCGCGCTGATGAGCTTGATGATGCGCTTGGCCATCTCGTAGCCCGGAGCCGCCTTCCCACCGATGACGCACACCCGCGGCTGCACCTTCTTCCGCTCCTCCGGGCTCATCTCCTTGATCTCGTTGTAGCGGTGGATGATGCTCAGCACGTTCATGAACTGGCGCTTGTACTCGTGGATGCGCTTGACCTGGATATCAAAGAGCGCCTCCGGATTGACGGTCACTCCGCACAGCGACTCGAT
Organism: Tetraselmis chui; assembly: GCA_026401115.1. Taxonomy (NCBI): domain Eukaryota; kingdom Viridiplantae; phylum Chlorophyta; class Chlorodendrophyceae; order Chlorodendrales; family Chlorodendraceae; genus Tetraselmis; species Tetraselmis chui. The sequence continues at coordinate 48,930 of JAPMLY010001304.1, forward strand.
CTTCGCTGCCAGGCGCTTCTTGTTCTCCTGCTTGACGGCCCACCACTTGTCCTGAAACTCCTTGTCGTCCGCGTGCTGCTTCAGCCCCTGCCAACAAAAGTCCACAACCCGCCCACAGTCAGCACAAATACAAGCGCCCCTCCTACAGCAGCACACGTTCTACTGACAATCAGCAACGGCGGCAGTAGTACCTGCACCAGGGTAAGGTCGGTGATCCACTCCTCAGACTGCAGCTTCTCGGTGATGAGCGCGCGCAGGCCGGGGTTGCAGAACGCCAGCCATCTGCGTTGCGTCACGCCGTTGGTCTTGTTCTGGAACTTCTCCGGCCAAAGCTCGTAAAACTCCGCAAAAGTCTGTACCAAAGCAACATCAGTCAGCACAACCCTTCATCGCACAGACTGATGCCACCCCTGCAATTGGACGACACGCCACAGGCGCGGCGTTGTTACCTCCTTTTTGATGATGTCGGAGTGGATGGCAGCGACGCCGTTCACGGTGTGCGAGGCCACCAGGGCAAGGTAGGCCATGCGGATGAACTTCTGCCCGTCCTCCTGCTCCTCCACGATGGACATCTTGCCGATCTTCTTGTAGTCGTCGCCGTACTTGTTGCGCAGCACTTGAATGAAGCGCCAGTTGATGTCGTAGATTATCTGCATGTGACGCGGGAGGATCTTCTCCACCAGGGTGACCGGCCACTTCTCCAAGGCCTCCGGCAGGACGGTGTGGTTGGTGAAGGAGAACACCTTGGTGGTGAGCTCCCAGGACTTAGTCCACCCCAGGCCGTTCTCGTCGATGAGGAGGCGCATAAGCTCGGCCACGCCAATGGTGGGGTGCGTGTCATTTAGCTGAAATGCGACCAGCTCACCAAAGTTGTCCCAGCTGTCGTGGGTCTCCTTGTAACGGCGCACCACGTCCTGAATGGAAGCCGAGGTGAAAAAGTGCTGCTGCTTCAGCCGCAGCTCCTTGCCCTCGTAGGTACGGTCGTCGGGGTAGAGCACGCTGGACAGTGTCTCCGCGCGTTGCTTTGACAAAATGGCCTACCGCAGACATTGGGAGCTTCGCGTCAATGACGCTGCTGGGACAAGCGCGCGCGCGCGCGCGCGTGTGTGTGTGTGTGTGTGTGTGTGTGTGTGTGTGTGTGTGCGTGTGTGTGATTCTCTCTCCATATCCCTCTCTCTGCAATATAACAGTTGAGGAGATGAATATGGCCACACCTGAATGTAATCACCGGTGTTGAAAGCCTCGAGGTCAAATTCACGGGCTGGCTTTGCGGACCAGAGACGTAGGTTGATGGTGTTGTTGGTGGCAAATCCGGGAATGGGGTTATCGTAGGCCACCGCAGAGACCTGCGCAACAAAACAGGTGGACTCAGTACGGAAGGCCCGGCACAACAATCCTGCTGCCCGTCAGAGAGGAGAAGGATGAAGCAGCTGGACGGTTGCGAGCACTCACCGTTTCGCCGGGGTGCCACTTAAACACCTGACGCCCATTCTCGTCACCGACGCTGACATGACCATAGTATTTGATGTCATAAGCAATCTGAGGGCGCTGAATCTCCCAAGGATTTCCAAAGTTGAGCCAGTAGTCGGGCTGCTCGTGCTGGAACCCATCCTTGATGGTCTGCAGACCAAGGCAAATCACACAGACCCGCCCTTACATATCAAAGACAAATGAACAAAACTCCAAACACAGCGCAACGAAGGAAGCTGAGTCACACGGCGCATTCATTCACTCACCTGCCTAAACATGCCGTACTGGTAGCGGATGCCGTATCCCCATGCAGGCAGGTTGAGAGTGGCCATCGAGTCAAGAAAGCAAGCAGCCAGGCGGCCGAGACCGCCGTTTCCCAGCGCAGCATCGCGCTCCTTCTCCATGATGGTCTACAGAGTGGCCACATCGTCAGCAAGCTCAGCGCAACACAATACCATGCAGGCCAAGTCTATGCCAAGTCCAACCCAAACCACCAAACAGTGAAGCAAACCAGCAATAAGCCGCGCGGACGCACCTCCAGATCGTAGCCCATCTCATGCATGGCCTCCGTGAACTGGTCCTTGACTTCCAGGTTGTAAAGAGCGTTGTTCATGGAGCGCCCCATCAAAAACTCCATGGACATGTAGTACACACGCTTAGGATCCTGCTCCCTGGGAGGTGCCATTTAGCACGAGACAGACTTTAGTCACATTATCTCGCTTGAGGGGAGGGAGAGGAGCGTAAGATGAGGTTGTCCGGTAATGACAGGAAAACAGGAGGAGGGTGGGAGCGGGAGGGGGACAAGTTCGCACTTGAAATACTCCTGGGTGTCGTTCCAAGACTCGATCAGACGGTCGCGCAGGCTGTAGGCGCAGGCCTGGTAGGCCTCAAAGTCGTCAAACTTGTAGCGAGAGCGCGCCAGGGTGTACTCCACATGATTCACAATGCTTTCCTGAATGCTGAGCACATCGTTGCGGATATAGGTGTCTGCGAGTAAGGCAGGACGGGACAACACAGCAGGCACGTGTCAAGATAAATAAACAGTGCACTCAAGATATCAGGCGTGACACCTGATCACTCAGTGCTCAACCCTTGACATGGTCAGCTAGGGGGAGAGAGAGGCGGGAGGGGGTTACGAGCTGTGGTAGGTTATTCTAGGGCAGAGCTCCCGAACCGGACGAATGAAAGAGGTCGGTAAGATAAGTCGGGGAGCGCGAAACAGGTGCGAAGGCAGGGGAGGAGGGTTCCGACTCACCCATGAGCGTGTAAAGCAGGTCCTTCTTGGAGTTGGTGGTGACTGCGGTGAGATCGGGTCGGGCGCGGATGGACTTGTTGCTGGTGGTGGCGCTGAAGACGGCGGCGAGGCAGTTTTTGATGTTGTCAATGTCTTTCGGGTCGGTGATCTTGGCGCCGCTGGTGTCGGTGACGTAAAACACGTCCTCCACGTCGCCGGTGCTGGGGTGGTTGTCCACGACGGCCTTGGCGACATCTAGGTTTAGGTCTCGGAAGGTGCTGGTCACGGCGGTGAGCAGGCCGGGCCGGTTAGGCGCCATCAGCACCACCTTGGTAAACGCGGGGTCCGCGTCGTTGTCCACGGTCACCACAATGGACTTCTCGGAACCCTTGTCAGCGGCTGCCTCCTCCGTAGCAGCCCCGCACACCTGACGGTCGGCGCGCCGGGAGGCACCCTGACTTCCGGCACCGCCCACGCGGTTACTTCTGTGAACATACTGCCGCAGGGCGAAGCGACTACGGGACGGCACTGCTGCCGCTGGCGCAGGACGCCGCGCACCGCCGCAAAGGCGCGCGGCAGCCACGGGCGCGGTGCCCGTCGTAGTCGCCGCGGTGACCATGATTTCCGGCACTCCCTGGTACTATTGTACTGACAACAGACGGCTTTCGGCAAGCGATCAAGCGGGATCGAGATGGGGGTTGGGGTGACGTGTATGCGGGCACCGGATGTGGTTTTTCCGTATTAGGGGTTTGCCTGCCTCGCACGAGCACTTCGTCAGCCCTACACAAATGGAATGACATATCGTATATACTGCAGAAATGGACTACTACAGGTACCAACTTCTTGAACAGCTTGTACCTGTAAGTCATGGGGTGTTATGGTGTTATGTACTGCAGTGACGCAGCGCAGGCGGCACAGCGCGTCACCTGTTTTTTTTTTGTTTTTTTTGCGTCACCTGTATCCCGCAAGTGTCGCTGGCGCCGGTCAGTTGTGCATACAGCAGCATCACATATGCTGAAAACGAAAAAACTTGCTTACCAAAGATGGCCAAAGATGTCAGCTTGCTTACAATTTGGCCAAAGGACACCCACAGACAGGGTCTGGGGGTCGATTAGCGCAGGATTATAGGGATGGGTGGGTGGGATCGCGCGAAGCCTAGATTGGCTGAGCGCGAAAGCAGAGAGTGCCTAGGCTCGTGGCTAGCTACGGCTTATAAGGCACGGGCTAGCTAGAGCTTACCGTTGGGGAAGTAGTTGGTCGTTGGCTGCGTCTAACTGCTCGGGCAAGGTAGATGCCCTGCAGGTGAGACGCGCCGATATTAACGGTAACAGTAACCGCTAGAGTTACTGTCCCGTACACATGATATTGGATATGCAAACCTCTAGATTCAAATCAATCTGACCATTTACCCTAGGGCACGTTTTGCCAGTAACCTAAAGCCAAAGGCTTGCACAGCCAAAATTAGTGTTGCGGGGGGACGGAGTGAGCCAGCCGAAGAACCGCCAAGCAGCAGGTGTTGGGGTCATGGTTGGGTCAATATATTTTCCTTCGGTCACAGAGTTGTTCTTGGCCCAGCCACCCATATATTTGATTACGGGGAGGGGCGCGCCGATGCAGCTGGCAGCGGACGCCGCGCCTTTCCGGAGGCTGTGCGATGTCCATTTAAAGCCGGCGGGCGCGGACGAGTGGACTGTGAGGAGGGCGAGGGAGAGCCATGTGGAGATGGTGGACGCGGCACCCCAATCGGCGGAGGGTTTTGAAGGTGAGAAACTCCAGAAAGCGAGCGGGGGTGGCTTGCAGTAGAATTTAGTGCAGAATGTGGCGCGCTGTTCCGTGTAGTAGTCGAGCAGGTCTGCCATGACGGGGTTGGCGGCGATTGGGATAGCGAGAACCTGTTTTTCGCTGGCGTCGCGGCGCTGGTCGCCTTTAGATTTCCGTATGAACAGACAGATTTGCTGCGAAGGTCTGTCGACGATTAGGTCGCCTGTCTGGCAACGGGCGCCAGTTTCGGCCCGGCAGAAAAAGGTGTAATTGACGCACACAGCGAGGCACGCTCTAAAACGTTGCAGTTGGGAGAGCGTGGCGGGTGTCCACGGAAGGGTGAGGCGCAGCGTGTCGGCGGCCTGTAGGATGTTGAGGGCGACGGGCGCGGGTAGAGGAAGGCGCGTGGTGGCGGGGACGAAGCGGTGATGTAGCATTTCGAGGCCACGTCGGGCGCCCGCCAGGAGGTCGCCCACGGCAATAGGCTGGCGCTGGTGGTCTCGAAAGAACTTGTTGACAGCGGAAAAATAGGGTTGCAGGGAGCTTGCGGCGACCGTGCCGAGCAGGGCTAACCGCGCGGTGTAGCGTACCATGGTAGCGGGAGTGGCATGTAGGGGGGCGATATTTTCTTGTGTACAGAAAATAAAAAATTGCCGCAGCGCGCTGTCGTAGCTGGAGTACGTAGAGGGCGCTAGGGAGTTGCTGAGTAGAGCGACCGCTGTAACCCCGAGCTTGTCAGTTCCTAGGAGGTCTTGGAAAGTTTCAGCCAGATTGGCGGACCAGGGCGCCGGTGCTGCTTCGAGGCGTAGGCCGTACCGGGGCGGTCATGTACGCAGAGGCGGCACGCGCTGTACCGGGTCGTTTAATTGTTGCGGGCGAAGCGCCCGGCCAATCGCTCCGCGCCGGGTGTAGAGCCACGAAGGGGTTAGAGACGAAAGGCCACGATGCTCCACGCGGGAGGCCCGACCCCCTCGGGCTTGCCGCGCCTGCCGGGGAAGAATAGGTCGCGCGCCGCCGGGAAGTGTAGAGTTTCGGTGGCCAATCGAGCGAACGCGTGGTACCACGGTTTGTTGGGCCAAAAGGGCGCGACGACAGTGGCCGAGGCTTGAGCTTGGGCGAGTTTTGCGGCGAGGGCAGGGAGGGCAGACCAGGGCGGGTTGCAGTAGTTGTTTTCTCGGCGCCACGCGTCGTCGGGCAGGCGGAGGCTGTCGACGTCCTCGCAGAGGGGGTCGCGCCAGCGGGCGTTGAAGCGGGGCAGCTGCGCGTTGAGCATAGACGCGAAACGGTCGATCGTGTGGGGCCCCCACCGACGTTGAAGGTGGGCGAAAACACGGGGGTTGAGCTGCCAGTCCTCGTAGTCCAACTCGCGGCTCAGCGCGTCGGCCCATATGTTGGCCGCCGAGCGGATGTAGCGCGGCCGGATGTTGATGTCGTTGCTGTCGAGGAGGTACCATAGGCGTCGGAGTTCGGCCATCATGGCGGGCGAGCGCGAGGTGAGCTTGGTGAGGGCGGCGACTACAGCCGTGTTGTCCTCGTGTAGGAGGACTTGCCGGCCTCGGAGTTGAGGTAGGAAAGATTCCACGGCGTGTCGCACCGCTCGAAGTTCCTTCCACGTAATGTGTTGATGGCGGTCGGTAGCGCTCCAAAAGCCTCGGGCTTGATAGTTGGAGTCCTCGTTTAGAACGGCACCCCAACCGTAGGCGCTCGAGTCGGCGTGGAGGTAGGCGGTCTCGATAGGCTTGTAGATGGACCGGCCGTTGTGTTGAGTGGGGATTGTGCGCCACCATTCGAGGTCTCGGCGTAGTTGGTGGGTGAGGCGGACGCGGCCGCCCCACCCAACCCGTGTGGCCAACACGTCGTGGAGTTCGCGCAAAAAGAAGCGCGCGGGGGCGATTGCGAGGTAGAGGAACTGTGCTTTTCCGGCGAAAGCCGCAAGTTGGCGTGTAGGCAGCCATCGGGCGTTGGAAGCGGCTCGTCCGAGTAGGGAAGAGGGTTGTTGCGCGAGCTGGTGGAGTTTCGCGGGCGGGGCGCGAAACATGCCGTGTTGGAGGTCCACCGTTAGTCCCAAATGGTCGCCCACTTGAGTCGGTGTCCAAACGCCTTTCTTGGGGTTGCGTTCGAGGCCAAGGGTGTCGAGGAGGGCTTGGACGCGCTGTCGCAGTAGGAGGGCGTCCGCGTAGGAGTCGGCGAGGAAAAGGAAGTCGTCCATGTAGGGGAGTAGGCGGGTCCCACGCCATCGCGCGTTTCGGAGGAAGCGCTTTGTAGGGCGGCGACTGTGGGGGGAAGTAGCCGCTGGCACCGGTTGCGGGGGGCGACGTAGGTGGTTTGTGAACACCTGAGTTAGCTTGCAAAAGTAGTAAGCCGAACCCGACCAGCCCATGGGAAGGCATGCTAGTCGCCATAGTGTGCCGCGGTAGTTGACCGTGAAGAAGTCTCGGTCTTCCTCCCGGATGCCAAGGGTGTAGTACCCGTCCGCAAGGTCGAGGGAGACGAAGTAGTCGCCCGAACGCGAGAGGTGACGTAGGTGCTTGAGCGTCTCGCACGTCATGGTGAAGGTCGAGCAATAACGGTTGAGTTCTCGATGGTCGATAATCAAACGCCATTGGTTGCACCCGGGTTTTGGAACTAAAAACATCCGGGAAACGTAGCGAGGGTTGTCCGCCCGCTCCCAAGCACCGCAAGCCTCGAAGCGGGGGAGCTCCGAGTTTAGAAACTCGAGTTGGGCCGGCGTCGCGTCGAGCATAGAGATGCCGTGGTTGAAGGGCTTGGGGCGAAGGCCGTGTTTGAACTTCACGCGGACGCCATGGCGGATCCAATTTAGGACTTGGCCGCTCGCGCCGATGCGCTCCCACTCCCGCCATCTTCGACGCACGCGGTGGCGCATGTAGGAAGACGTCGGGGAGCAGGAATCGGCGCGGCGGGCCACACCGTCATTTCTTGGTCGAGGGTTTAGCCGGGTCGGTCGGCTTGGGTGGCGCGGTAACGCGGGCTGCCGCTGCTGTTGCTGCTGCTGCGGCTTTGCGTTTGTCGGCGGCGGCCTTGCGGGCTCGCGCGTCGGGGCCGGGAGGCCTGTCCGGTGTGACTTTTGCGAAGGCAGCTCCGGCGGCGGCCTTGCTGGCGGCGTGTAGGCTGACTTCCAGCGTGCGGTCGACGAACGCTTGGCGAAGCGCATCCAATGTGCCGGAGACCGCAGTAGGGCGCGGTCGGCAAAAGCGCTCGTGGGCCAGTTCGGCAAAGACGCGGTCCGCATCCGTGCTCGTTTGTCCGCCCTTGGTGAGGCGGAGGAAGCCCAATCTAGTACGGGCGGCCTCCTCCGTCGCCATGTGGGTGCGATGACCCGCTCGGATGAGGGTAATCGTTGCCGCCTGCTCTGTCGGAAAAGGTGTGCCTTGTGACAGCGTGTCCAGAGCCTCGCCAATTGCCGCGTTGGCGCAGCTGTCGAAGAAGGCATAGCACCCGATGTGTAGGTACTCGTCGTAGGCAGCCTGGGTGCGTTGGTCGCTTAGAGCGCGGGCGGTGTCGTCCGTGAGCGTCCACAGACGTGGCTCTTCGAGGTCTCGAGGGGGACGTTCGAGGCCGGCTGGGATGACTTCGCCGTAGTAGGTGAAGTCGACGAAATCGGCCGCGGAGGGGTCGGGTTCGTCGTCGAGCAGGTCGATAGGTGGCTCGGGGGCCTCCTTACCACCCTCCGTCGCTGTGGTCGCGTCGGTGGGAATGGACTGCTGTTGATCAGTAGTAGCAGGTGTGGCTGTCGTCTGCCGGAGCTGGGCGAGTAAGGCAGCGTTAGCCGCCAAAAACTGCTCAGTAATCCGTTGTTCCGATGCCAAAACCGCCGTACGAATCTGTTCGGCTGTGCGTTGTTCGAGTGTGGTAGCGTGAGGGTCGGCCGCTGCGGCGGACGTAGACTGCTCAGGCTGCAGATTGGAGAACTGCGTAGCTGAACGAGGGGAAGTGTCGCGTGACGCTCAAGTGCGCATGGGACGAAAAGGTAAAACTGACACCCTACTCGACTACTAGAGTCGAGACTGCATTCGCGCGAAGCCTAGATTGGCTGAGCGCGAAAGCAGAGAGTGCCTAGGCTCGTGGCTAGCTACGGCTTATAAGGCACGGGCTAGCTAGAGCTTACCGTTGGGGAAGTAGTTGGTCGTTGGCTGCGTCTAACTGCTTGGGCAAGGTAGTTGCTCTGCAGGTGAGACGCGCCGATATTAACGGTAACAGTAACCGCTAGAGTTACTGTCCCGTACACATGATATTGGATATGCAAACCTCTAGATTCAAATCAATCTGACCATAAAAAGTAGTGGAGGCCACCAAGCAAAAAGAATATGCTGAAAACACTCCTCCACAAAAGTCCGGACAATATTTCGCACCTTCGCAAATAGAAAATGTAATCAAACGTCGATTGTATTGACAAACATCCTGGAATCCTAGGCAATGCTTTTGCGCCCAAAATGGAATGCACCGACAACGACGAGGGGCGAATTCGAGCACTGCCGGGCTTGTGTACTTGGGGTTATCGCGCCCGCACCCGTGCGGCACGCTCTTTCAAATAGTCGCCGTGCTGGTTTGACGAAAAGAGTAACGGGCGCACAACGCCGCAATATGAATGCTGATGCGACGGTATCGCAAATACAATGTACGGGCAACGGAGGGAGGAGGTGTTGGGAACGCCGCTGTGGGGGAAACGCACGAAACCGCGCATGTAGACTTACCACCGATATGCGCACAACCAAAGGGCAAGCCGCTTTCGGCCACAGTATTGTCTATTTATCATAGGTCAGGTCACCAGTGACCGAACCTATACCACTTCTAGCACATGTGATAACTTCATCAAATCGGCACCTATAACCAAAAACTTGTCATGACATGTTGCTTATGGCTGAGACTTGCTTAAGGGACAAGTTTGGCATGCAAAGCGCTTGCACACACGGTGTTCCATAGTGTACAAGACGAGGGTGTTCAACGAAATTTCAGACACTTTTTTGCCCTCCAAACCTCAATTGACGTTTCCATTCATAATTGCGTGGCCGGTGACTCAATTTTACAAATTAAAGGTTCATTGCAAAGCTAATACAATGTACACTTCGACACTAACAGTTCAAATGAAAAAAGTTCACGTCGATGGCAAGATGATGGATTAAAGTAAAAAAACACAAGGGTCCGAAGCGATAATTTAATACTTAGCACATATTATAGTGCTCTTAAAGTACAGCAAGAGGGGCTGAATACCAACAAAATAGTCAAACACCTTCCTTATTGTGCATATTAAAACATGTTTTGATCGCTGTTGAGTCATATAGAATTGTTGAAGTCTTACTAAGTGAGAAAAAAAATTCACGCAGCGTCATCCACGTCTAGCACCGCAAATGACCAACTTCACCCGCTACCAACGCTTGAACCTTCATCTTCTCCGGTTCCGCTTGCCCTCTTGCACCCGATGTTGCCTTCCTTGCCTTCCGCTTTACCCATGCTTGCATCATCGCCTCATAAAGTCGGTTTCTTGGCTGCACATCGTTGACGTGGCTGTGGCGGTTAGCCTTCTTAAGCTAAACGCTAGCACATAATCAGTTCTAATGTGTTCAATTCTGTCGCTGCTTGATGTCAGAGTCAATGCAGATATGAGATGATGAGAGGATGTTTCACTGCTTGTACTTTAGCAATATATGTTGTAAGTGAACAAAGGAATTGTTAAATGGTTCTGTCACCTCCCTCTACTGCACTGGGCTTAAATAGGTTTCTGCCCAGATAGCTTACGCCTGCTTGCCTCGCTTACGTGTTAGGCATCAGGGCTTTCCAACCGTCGTCATTTGTCTAGAGACGCGGCTCATCTAGCATGGAGAATCACGACGCGGCCTATTCTGCATTGGAGAACTCGCTTAGGCGCGTCATCTGGCTAGTTAGAGTAATTGTGCGTACATGTACGTACCGGGAGGTATTGGTCGTATAGTATGCATAAGAACCCTTATGAATATTGCAGTAGCGACGTACCCACGTTGTACCTCCGTCCGATGGAAAAGCACGAATTGGATTTAGTAACGAGTACTTGTACAATGTCTTGCAATGTATTGTTGCAGGACTGTACTCGTCACACTCGTACCCTCCCCCTCTTGACAGATCTTTGAGGCCGCCGCGAGGCATACCTCCGTGGTCTAAGCTCCTTTACTAAAGCAGCTACTTGGACTCAGAAATGCGCGCTGGGTAAGCGTGCATGAAGTCGATGTACGCCTGAGTCTTGGCAAACTTGTGCCATTGAGACGTCTCCAAGAAATCTTGTAAAACAGTTGTCCGGTGTACTTCGTTCAACCGGTGCCAAACAGGTGGAATGTCGTCAGCACTGAAGTGCGTCATGAAGAGTAGATATTTGCCTCGTCGTCATGGTAACGACTAAATGCACACAGCATAGATGTGCGAGACGTCAAACTCCTCGTCGTCTCCTTCAAGTACAGACACCGGAACAACAGGTCGTAGTGGAGTGGTAGAGCAGGGTCGTAAATTGTTCACATGGAACACAAGATGTAAGCGTACTGTCGCTGGTAATTTCAATATGTAACTGTGTTTCCCAATTTGCTCCTCCACTGTAAAAGGGCCAAGTTGTTTGTCTCTGAATTTTCGACTCGGCTGTCCGCGTAGAAACAGGTTTGTTGTGACGACTGACACCTTGTCTCCTTTGGCGAAGTGTGGCGGTGTTGACGATTATGTGCGCGCTTGCATCTCGTCCTTGTGTAGTTGTAACCCATAGCGTACTAGGGTATGTATTTCATGTAACACTCTTAATCGCTTTGTTGCGTCTTGCGAAACGGAATTGACGGTCGCATGCTAAACAACAGGTCAGGAGGCTCCTCAGGAGAGAATCCAAAATTAGCCTCAAACGGAGTGTGTTCAATTCCGAGTGCACAAAAGGCGTTGTACGCAAATTCCACTTGTGGTCGTAGAGTCGTCCAATCAGAGCCATTATAGCAACATAAGCAACGAAGAAGCTGTTGTAATGTGTTGTTCACTCGCTCCGTCAATCCATCTATCTCATGGTGGCGCCCGCCGGAGCCGCAGCGGCGGCGGCCCCGGAGGGGGGTGCGCTCGCAGGCCCGTCAGCACCTACCTCTACCTCCACGCGGTGGGCGCTGGTAACCCCATAGCCGTGCCATGCCTGGCACGGTAGGGGGCTGAACGAGGTACCGACAGCTGCGATCCGCGGGATCAGCAGCTATCGGGAAGCCCTGTACGGAGGGTTTTGGAAAACATAATATCCGTACACCGGCACAGGGATCTCCCGCTCGGCCAGTCCGATATGTTTTTTCCGCGACTAAATACTCGCAGATACTCTCCCGACGATGGGGCGGGGGCGGCGTTTGCGAAATATTTTTTGGCGAAGAGGGGTACGGACGGATCAGCGGTGGGACGAGGGTGTTGGAGCTGGCGGCGGACAGCTGGGAAGCAGCGCTAGGGCACGGCGCTCGCTAGCAGCCGCCAGCCCTGCGAAACCTTCTGGTCTCCCTTGGGGGAGAGGCCCGAAGATACGTTGGACGGAGGCGAGTCGCAGCCGGAGGAGCGGCACGGTCTGGCGGCGGAGGTCGGGAGGATCATCCGCCGCCTGAAAAACCCGATACGGGGGGTTTTCGGTTAAATATTCCCGTACCCACCATCTTTTGAGGATAGCCGATCCCTGGGCATTATCCATTCCCCCTCCCCTAGTCGGTACCGGGTTATCGACACGCTGCCTCAGGCAGTGTGCCCCGGGTTATCGCAACAGCACACTGTTCGTATAGGCGGCCCCTTAACAACGTAAATCACCGGGGGAGACAAGTGCGGCCAGCACATCGCGATCAGATAGGTGGTGGAAACAGACGGCAAACGGACAGGGGACAGGAGACATCTTGCTCGAAGGCAGGAGAGCCAGCCGAACACCGTCTGCAACCTCGCTTTTTCTCCTCCCAGCCCCCGCGGGGGGGGAGGGAGGCTAGACTAGGTGGAGGGTCGCGCCGAGCAGAGCGACCACTATCTCCGATATCTCGGACGGGGTCGAGCAAGGGTCGAGACGAGTCCGACGACGACCTGCGCGAGGGGGGTTTTCCGCCTGCCTTTCCCCCTACCTCCGGCACTACCGGAGTCGCACATGAGCCGAGGTCAGGCATGTTCGACTCGACAAGCTCATGCTGACCAGCCTTGCTGATCGGCAACCCCGCCGCGGCTGGAGCAGGCCGCGTATCGTGGAGAATAGCGACATTTTTTTTTTCATAATGTATCCAAGAAAAAAAAATAGTATAGGTCAGAAAATAGTAAATACTTGGATACTGGTACGGGTATGTTTTAGACGATATCGTTACTGCCATTGGAGAGGTTGGGATTAGTGGTTCACGGTCTACCTCACGCTTCTAAGTCATGTATGGCATAGCACAAGGGGGGCCCAGAGACGACAGCCGGTTCTTACAGGTAATGTTGTAAACAATTTCAAATTTCAAATATCTCATGGTGTCGACTAGAAGATATGTTCAAGCGCGTTCCTAGGCGTCGCCAAAGTGTCTGCCAGAAGCCATTGATGAATTTCGGGTCGCGGTCACTGACCATCACACGGGGTCGTCCATGTAATCGGTAGACTTCATGTAAAAACAAAGTTGCAGTTTCTTCGGCAGTAACAATTTCTGTAAACGGCAGAAAATTGGCCATTCGAGTTGGATGGTCTACTACAATCAGCACATTGTTAAAGCCATTGCTCTCGGGTAATTGTGTCAAGTAGTCAAGACCAACTGTGTGCCACGGTCTGGGTGGAACAGGTAGTGGGTAAAGACTAAAGAGTCGCAGCCATCTCCGGTCGAATCTTTGCTCGTCGACATATGACGCATCGTTCACAAAAATCTTTCACATCTTGGCGAAGTCGTTTCCACCAAAATCTGTCGAGTGCTTTAGCAAGTGTGCTAGCAACTCCTCAGTGACCAGCTGACGAACTTTCGTGCAGCTTTGTGATCAATCTCAGTCGGAGCTCAGAGTTCTGCGGAATACATAGGCGATCGAGGCGCCAAAAATATCCATCTCTGGCTTCTATCCGGCTGTCTTTCGTCCACTCACCCTCGTCCCCATAAAACGAGTCTTGGGAGTACCCCTCGCGAATGAGATCAACGAACTCATGGCTCAGCTCCAACGTGTTGATAGTCAGTAAATTTAACTATGCGTCTTCAAACAACAGCTGGGACTTCCGTCGTAGTTCTCGATCCGACGGAACCTCGCCATCCCAAAATAATGGAACTATGGCCTGAGGTACGAAGTCTGGACGCCGGCTTTACGGGCCAGCTTCGTTCAGAGCTCCCTTGCGACATGCAAGCGTCATCGAGCCCACAAACGGTTGCAAATCCCGCAGGTATCTTGCTTGCCGATTGTTTAGCCTGTTATTCGGTTGCCTGAGCAGATGTCGCAGTGTGTCGTGGACTGTTACGACAAGGAACTTAGAACATCCTTCAAGATAGCACCTCCAATGCTTGACTGCTTCGCATACGGCCATAGCTTCTAAGTCGTACGCATAGTAAGTGTTACTACGCTCAACGGGATTCAGCTTACGCGCCCAGTAAGAGACTAGTTGAAGACCTCCTCCTTGGTCTTGCAACATGACTGCTCCAATCCCCACTGTTGAAGCATCTGTAGCCACGGTGAACGTCGCGTCCGAGCTGACCTCCGGAAGGATCAGGCATGGCGCGGAAATGAGCCGTAACTTGATAGTCTCAAAGGCTTCCAAACATGAAGGCGTCAGCGTAACCTTCCGTGGCTGAGACTTCCGTAGTAAGTCCGTCAATTGAGCCGTAAGGTCGCTGAAATGATGAATAAATCTGGCATAGAAGTTGCAGAACTGTACGAAACTGCGAACCTCCTTTCGTGGGCACTGGCCCGTCTGCAACGGCCTCGACTTTCTTTGTGGAAACCGAAATGTGACCAACTGACACAGTATAGCCCAAACATTCCATCTCTTGAAGGCCGAAGAAGCATTTCTTAAGGCGTAAGTTGAGGTCCTCCTCCTTAAACCGTTGTAATACGAGACGCAGGTGCTCCATGTGTTCCTCCATAGTTCGACTAGAGATACAGACGTAGTCGAGGTAGACAGTTACGAACTTATGTAACAAGTCGCGAAGTATGTCATTCATCATCATGTGAACCGTAGCTTGTGCATTGCACAATCCAAACGGCATGGCGACCCATTCCATTAAGCCATCAAGGGTCTGAAATACCGTCTTGTGGATGTCCTTATCACGCACTCGAACTTGCCAGAAGCCGGAGGCGAGGTCGAGGTGTGTGTAGAAGTTGGCGTCCTTAAGCGCATCAAGCGTGTCGTCCACACGCGGAAGCGGGTAAGCGTTTTTACGCGTAACCTCATTAGGGCCACTGTAGTCAATGCACAGACGTAGCGAGCCATCAGCTTTACGCACAAAAAGAATTGGCGAGCCGAACTCATTGTAGCTGGGACGGATTAGACCATCGTCCATGGCGTCTTCGAGCTGTCGGTTTAGCTCTGCGCGCTCTGCAAGTGAGAATCATTAAAGCCGTTGACGTCGCATCGGGCCAGTTGTTTCAATGGGATGATCCCACTCTCGGCTTACATGCGGAGAGTTGACAGGTTGCAGTGACTCCGGGAAGTCATCGTAGAGTAACGACCTGAAGCTGTCACGTTGCTCTACTGTTAGCTCCTCTCAAGTGTGAAAGTCAGTTGGTTGATCATCGGCTGGCGTAAGTTCAATGACGTAAAATTCAGCATTACGCCCCCAGCTGCAGCGCGTCTTGCGCATGAGTTTCTGAACTTTAGTAGACGACATCATTAGACATTCAGGAAGTCGTTCCTCGAGTGTAGTCTCCACTGTTGTGCCGTCCATTAGAGTAAAAACCATGGTTGAACCAAATTGTAGTGAGGCATGTTCGTCATAAAGCCATGGTAAACCCATGATTACATCAACAGCACGTAAATCACGTGAGGCAAAAAGTCCGTTGAAATTCGTGTCGAGCCAGCTCAAAGTAACATCAAAGACTGTCGAAGAAGTCACACGTTGTCCGTTGGCGAGGCGAACATGTGTCTTGGTCACAGACTTTCGAGTCTGTAAAGCAAAGCGTCGTACGAAGTCCTCAGAAACGAAGTCAAGAGTCGCAGCGCAATCCACCAAGCCAGAAATCTGGTGTCCGCCATCAGAAGTTTTTACAGTCAGCTCGGTTCGAATTAACGGTCGAGCTTCCGTGAGGTCAATCAGTAGGGCTTTGGTTGGCGGAGAAAATTGTTGCAGCGTAGCGATGGGCTTTTCCGCGTCGACAAGAGGTACAGGTACCGAGATGGGTTGGTCAGATTTTGTAGGCGAAGCCGGATCGTAAAAAGCACAATCGGCGTCGAGTAACCACAGTTGTACATGCCAAGGAGCTGGTGCAACCACCTCCTATTGAGTTGGGCGCTCCAGTGATTGGCGAGTAAAAAGTTGTGTCCGCGCTGGGAATTCTTGATTGAGTTTCCAGTGCTTAGTGAGCTGGTTGAACTTTGCCCATTTTGGTAGAACAAAAACAGCATGCGTAGATGTCGGAGATGTTCGACGAGAAGTCTCAAAATGCTGTCCAATTTGTTCAGCCACCTCCCAGGGTGGATTAATAAACACCCGTTCTCCTAACAAATCCCTCTCAAGAATCGAGTCACTCGACGAACACTGAGGTAAGTCACCGTGCGAGTTTAAACCCTCATCATCAGCACATCCCTCAAGCGTGAAATTGAATCGTGCATGCAGAGGCTCAAAAACATAGTCAACCATTTTCCAATCAATCGAGCGTATGGTTACAGGTTTACGACTATGCCTCTGCTTTGTCTGACGACGACGACTTGCGACTAGAGTTGCAAGTGTCGCGACTGTAGTCGATGGAGATGTCGAAGGTGAATCGACGACCTCTGTCGCTAACCGTATTTCGGGACGAAAAGTAGATGTAGCCGGCCGCTCCAGTTCGCTGGTAGAACAGCATGTCAGCCTTGCCACCATCATTGCATCTTGGACTGCGGCAGTCTTAAAGGTATTTTGCCTTTCAGTTTAGGGCACTAAAACAGTCGGTGTCCTTTCTTGTGACACTTGAAACATAGTCCCTCCTCAATGTGCTTCTTGCGCTCCTCATGAGTCAACGCATTGGCGATAGCGCTGAAATCAATTCGGCCAGAGTTTGAAGATGGTTTACCACGATCACCACCTTGATTGCGGCCTCGTCCGCGGCCACGACCACGGCCACCACCATTGCGCTTCCATATTTTAGAGGCTCCCACCAGCGGGTCCTCAAAGTTACGCTGCCGAGTTGGTTGTCCTCCTCCATGTGATGTAGATGGTCCAGTTGTAGACCTTATTCCGCCAAGTTGTGGTGAATCCGTTACGACGTCATTCAAGAAGTTTTGTAGCTCCACTAGCTTAACGTTGTAACCTCGCTGAGAGCGATGCGACTTAGCCTGAATCTTTAACTCGAAGTTAGCTAGGCCATTGATGAAGCGTACACACTGAACGTCAGCCGTAAGGTACTTACGAGACCGACGTAAGAAGTCGTTGAATCGTTGAGTGTAGAGAGCGTGACTCATGCTGCCTTGCGTAAGGTTGAGCAAAGCGTTAGTCGCATCATCTTGGATGTAAGGGAGGAAAACAGTCTTCCGCAGCTCCGCGACAAGCAAGTCAAACGTAGACGGGATGGCAGCTTGAACTTTCCGGCTCAGCCACCAACCGTTAAGGTGTCCATTAAACTGTGAAGTAACCCAAATAACGGAGTCGTAAGAGTCAGCTGTAATTTCGAGCAAGAGAAAGCGATGAGGTTGCGCTTCGAGCCAATCTTCCAGGTCACGGGCGTCTGCTCCAGACTGAAATGGCGAGTTAACAGCCGCTTTGCGCTGGGTCTCGGTAAGGGTCACAGGTAAGCCAGCCAAATTGGTCGTAGGTATCGGCATGCACATCCGTAAATCGGTCGGTGTTTCTCCACACAGCTGATTAACGTAACCACGGATGAGAAGCCAAACACGTCCAAAATCAATTGACGAAAATCGGGGGTACACGAAAAACTGCCTCGGGATAGTCGTGTCATCATGGAAGAGTGCATGGGATGTGTAGACTGCACGACGAAAAGTCTCCCATTGAGTCACGTAACCGATGTTAAGTAACTCACTCTTATGCTTCATAGCTAGAAGTAACCCCGTTTTGGCGGGCGTAAGATTCAGACCACCGATATTAAGTGCTTCCGGGACGACGTAAGAACCACCCGGATTAATAGTCGACTGAGCCGTAACAGCCTGCTCGAGCTGAGCATGAGTACGCAAGTGGGTCGTAACGTACGGAACAAGAACATAAGCCCAGTAGATGTAAACGAGATGTTGTCCGATAGGTAACGCAACACGACAATGTGCGTCACTCAACAGCGTCAAATCATCCGGAGTCAAGATAAGGCCGGTTTCCTCATGTAACTCACGAACGGCAGCATCGACAGGCTTTTCGCTAGCTGTGACTGAGCCAGCCGGGAACCAAGTTTTACCGGTACGAGGCTCGCGTTGTAAGACCGGCTTAACGTCAAACAGTGTAGTCCCTCCAACGTGAAGTACGACCACCACGTAACGTTTAGGTCCAATAGAAGCCATTTCGAGTAAAGTAAGCAACGTCGAGCGATACAAATGGTAGCAAAAACGTGTGTCGACCAGAGAGCTCCGAAACCAGTGTGGCGGTTAGCCTTCTTAAGCTAAACGCTAGCACAAAACCAGTTCTAATGTGTTCAATTCTGTCGTTGCTTGATGTCAGAGTCAATGCAGATATGAGATGATGAGAGGATGTCTCACTGCTTGTACTTTAGCAATATATGTTGTAAGTGAACAAAGGAATTGTTAAATGGCTCTGTCACCTCCCTTTACTGCATTGGGCTTAAATAGGTTTCTGCCCATATAGCTTACGCATGCTTGCCTCGCTTACGTGTTAGGCATCAAGGCTTTCCAACCGTCGTCATTTGTCTAGAGACGCGGCTCATCTAGCATGGAGAATCACGACGCGGCCTATTCTGCATTGGAGAACTCGCTTAGGCGCGTCATCTGGCTAGTTAGATTAATTGTGCGTACATGTACGTACCGGGAGGTATTGGTCGTATAGTATGCATAAGAACCCTTGTGAATATTGCAGTAGCGACGTACCCACGTTGCACGTCCGTCCGATGAAAAAGCACGAATTGGATTTAGTAACGAGTACATGTACAATGTCATGCAATGTACTGTTGCAGGACTGTACTCGTCACATGGCGGGCAAAGCAATCCGGGTTATGGGCCGGGCTGCAAAGAAACACGTAGACCCTCTTACGCGCTTTTCCATTCCATCCATCCAGCAATAGTATGGATATCCCACTGCTCCCAGCTCCTTAGGTGCACACTACTCGTTCCATCCGCAAGAAAAATTGAATGGTTGCGGGTAAGTGTTTAAACCGTGGCTGTGGCTCCGGCAGTCCGTAAGAGGCACATAGACTGCTTGTCATAATCCACATCGGCCAATAGCTCCCACCCATGATTTCCCACCTTGACTCTTGATGTGCAACATGCACGCTGCCCACTCGCCTTTGCTCTGCTCAGCAACCATTGGCGAGGAGACTTTGAGTGGCCGCTCGTCACGCTCCCAATCATGCACATGCCATTCTCCGCAAATCCACGCTCGAGATGTACACTAGCGACGCCACTATCCACAATCGCCGTGCGTATGCTATTGAACCATTGATTGGTGCACCACATGGTCTTGGCAAGGTTATTACCATACTCCTCCCAGAAATCCTTATTCGCCATGCTCTCTTTCCCCTCATACGGCTTCACAAAGATTATGCAGCCCATATCACTGTCCACAATGTGTGCAACTCACGACCACAATTGGCTAGCTTCCTAGCCACAAATATCCAACCAGGCATGCAACCATTGCCTCGATACTTAACTCGTTTGCTCTCGACAGTGAAAATGGGAAAGACAGATTTTTAGAATTCCAGCTCACACTTTTCAAGTTTCCTGTGCAAGTTTTATTTTGCTTCACGGGCATAGCCGCTACGCAATGCGGGGTCGACTTTTCGACTTGCGCCCAACACCCGTAACTGTCCTCCTACGTTTAGCAGTCCACCCTCGCTAGCTCCCTCATCCTTGCCTTCCTCCTGACTTCCTCGTCGTCGGAGAGGGCTATTTATCCAACATCCACAATAAGAGGACTCCAACCCCGCTAGCGCCCGCGTCCGCGCCCGCGCCCACGCCCACGCCCGCGCCCACGCTCATAACCACCACGAACCATGCATTACATGAACTCTTATTGTTCCTCATCATTTTAGAGGATGTGCTTGCATATGACTCGTCGTTTCTAGGTACCTCAGAAAGCGAAGCGCCCGAGTGCGATAGTTGTAAGCGAATTTCTGCCGCGGGGGCGAGGCTCGCGAGCGGCAATTCCTCATCCCGCTATGTCTCGTTAGCGGTCAAGTCTACCGCTGCACTACCACCAACAGCCAAACCACTAGCCATAACATGTTCCTAATAATCATGGACGTTGTCGAGCTGAGTATTAAGACGCGAAAGGGTCTCACCGGCCAGCTCTAGCTCTTCTTCGGGGGCGGTTAGAATGTCGTTGTCCTCATCGCGCGCGCGTCCCTCTCCCGACAATTACGCTTATGTACTGCGCCTAGTACGCGCGGTAGCCGCATCAGCCCCGAAAGTGGCCACATACCACGGTAGTCTACCATAGTGAACGAAATAGGTGGCTTGTGTGGTGATAGTCGCGCCTTTTGAAAGATAGGTTGTCAAAGTTGAGGGGGCAATAAGGAATGCTTACACTCGGTGAGTGACACTGCATGTCATCTCACCCTCAGCAAGTGCCTAGCACTTGCCTAGCACAGGACACGCACTCACCTTGTGGTGAGCACACGCCAATATATATTCTGAGCCTTTAGATGATATCTAACGCTCAGCAACTTGCCACCATCAGCAACCTAATCCTCTCTATTGTTGATTGGCTTATCATCTCATAGTGCTGAGTCACAGCCGTACTATCACGATGCTACTTGACCAACATTGCTGTGTAGCAACTTGATTATCACACAAAACCATGTCTCGCAACACTCCCCCTTGCTACCCAGGCAATCCCATGATGGCATTGCACAACTTGCTATGCCTTGCACTCACTAATGGCTTGGTAAGCACATCAGCAAGCATGTTCTCCGTCGCACAATATTGCACCTCGATGTCTCCGCTCTCCACCTTCTCCCGACAGAAGTGGTACCTCACGTCCATGTGCTTGCTGCGTCCGGTCGTCATGCTATTCTTGCTGAGTGCAATACAACTCTGATTGTCCTCGTGAATTGTGATGGGAGACCCGGAGTCTTGGTGAAACTCGTGGAGTAGTTGCTTCAAAAACATCGCCTCCTGAGTGGCGGCAGTCAGCGCCATATACTCTGCCTCCGCTGTCGACAACGCCACAGTTTGTTGCCGCTGGCTTTTCCAACTCTCCGCTGCACCGTTGAGCATGAACACATACCCCGTGCGAGAGCGCCGCTCGCCAATATCACTCGCGTAGTCAGAATCTGACCATCCTACCACCTTTGATGAGGGTGCGCCACCGTACATCAACACCGACTCTGCGGTCCCCTTGAGGTAGCGAAGCACCCTCTTGGCTTGCTCCCAATGTGACTGAGAGGGGTCGGACATGTATCTACTAAGGTGGCTAACAGCCATGGTGATGTCGGGCCGTGTGCTTACGGAAGCATACAACAAGCTACCGATCAAGCTTTGGTACGGCACTAGACCGGGAGGCAACCTTGATGTCGACGTCTCCACACAATTGCTCAAAGCATCGACCGCCATAGGTGAGCCCACTGGCTTGCAGCCCATCATGTTGAAGCGCTCCAACATATCTAAGACGTATTGTTGTTGTCCAATCATGATGGTGCGGCTGCCACGATCGCGCTCGACTGTCATGCCAAGCAACCAAGACACTGGACCGAGGTCTTGCACGTTGAACCTTTCGCCGAAAGCCGACTTGAACCCAACGATGAAGCTACCCGGTGGTCCGACGATGATGCTGTCGTCCACGTACAACGCCAAGACATAAAGCTCACCCTCCTTGATGAAGACGTAAATGCCGGGATCCACCTTGGATTGGGTAAAGCCATACTCCTCTAGCCATGCTGTGATGGTCTTATTCCAGTTCCTTGGAGCTTGCTTGAGGCCATACAATGATTTCTTCAACTAGCACACTCGCTCCTCTCCATTGATGTCGAAGTGACGGAATCCTTCCGGCTGCCTCATGTAGATTTCCTCCTCGATATCGGCCTCCAAAAATGCCGTCACCACATCAAGCTGCTCCACCTCCCAATCATTATAAGCAGCAAGCGCGAGCAACGTTCGAATAGAAATCACCCTCACTGTGGGAGCGAAGGTCTCGTGGTAGTCCACACCCTTCTCCTGAGTAAACCCGCGAGCCACAAGTCTTGCTTTGTACCTTGCAATCTGTCCATTGGCATCGCGCTTCAGCTTGAACACCCACTTGGAATCTACGAGTTTGCGACCGGCAGGACAAGGGACCAATGTCCAGGTTTTCCGAGATACAAGTGAGTCGTACTCGCTCTTGATAGCTGCCTCCCACTCCCCCGATTGGGGACTCCTCAGCGCTTGCTTGTATGACACCGGCTCTTGAACGGTCGGGCTGCTGGCTGACTTAATAGCTGCGGCACTTCCCGCAGTCCATCCATCTCCCGAAGCGCCCGCTGAACGGAGATTATACCTTGGACTGGGTACGCATTGCTGTGGTGCAGCAGTGGATCGAAGATTATACCTTGGCCGTGGAGTCTCCCCCGAATGCATGTCCCGTTCCTCTTCCGTCGACCCGGAATGCTGCCGCGACTCCCGTAGCGGCGACTCCCCCGAAGGTGTATCCGGTTCTTCGCTACACATGGTGCGCGGGATGCTGTCCTCTTCATCATCATTGCGTTGCTCCGCATTGCTCTCCCCCATGGAGAGGACTGCAGCCTCATCGAACACCACGTTGCGGCTGCTCACCACCCGACGAGTAGCAAGATTGTACACCAACCACGCAGGTGATTCGGGAGCATAGCCCACAAAGACACCCTTCCACGCGCGATCGTCAAGTTTGCGGCGTTGAGACTTGTCAACGTGGACATAGGCCGGACAGCCGAAGACCCGCATGGAGCTCAAATCAGCTCGTCTACCGGTCGCCAAGGTGAAAGGTACACCGCCGGCTCCGCTACTATGCACACGATTGCGGACATGCACCGCAGCGGCCATCGCTAAAGCCCAATACGATTTTGGCTGCGCGGCTTGCCGGATCATTGACTGCGCCATCGGGACCAATGTCCCCCACTGCCGTTCAATACGGCCATGTTGCCAATGCGCGTAAGGGGCAGTGATCTCCACAGCGATGTTGAACTCATCCAAGAGGTTTCGGAAGGCAGCACCTAAAAACACCGTGTCATTGTCCACCCGAAGACGACGAACCGTGTGCCCCAGAGAACGGATGGTAGTCAACATGCGACGGAACGAGGCGGGAGCCTCATCCTTGGAGCGGACCGCATCATGCAGCATGAAACGGCTCCGGAAATCAACCGCACACAAGCTGTACCGCCGTCCTCCCAAGGATGGAACACTCATAGGACCGCAGAAGTCTAAGCCGAGGACCTCAAAGACACCAACGTTCCGGTCAGCCGGCTCACGAGAGATACGGCGGACGTGCGACTTACACACAGCACACGTCTCACAGAAGCCCAACTTCTCCGACGCAGAAAACGCCACACCCTCCACCTGAGTGGCCAAGAGCCCGTCCAATTGCGACTCGCCAAGGTAACCGAGTCGGGAATGCCACAACCGTTTTTCCGATGGCGCAGTGGCGACCGAAGCGGTAGGATTCAACGAAGCAACCCGCGCCGGCAACCACACCAATAAATGCGCTCGCTCCAACGGAACCACCACGCCACCACCATGACCGGCATGAAGACGAAGGTGGTCCACGGGATCAGCTAACACCACAGAATGACCTTGTCGCCGAGCTTGGGTGAGGCTGAAAAGTCGATGGTAAGACCACGACGCACGACGGGATAGCTCAGGAACGTGGAGCACATTCTTTAGCGTGGCAGGAATCTCCTCTCCATCTTCAGCCTTCACAATGATTCGGACCGAGCCCACTCCAACAGCGCAGGCGCTGATACCCTTCACCCAAAGCCGGTCGGTGAGCGCTCGATACTCACAGAAGTCACGGCGCACACTAGTCATGTGATGGCTGGCGCCGCTGTCGGCCAACCACATCCACGTTTCCCCATCGCGCTCGAACATGTGTCGAGCCTCGGAGAATGGCCTCGTAGGGCTGGCTGTCACGTCCATGACCGCCGGAAAAGCAACCGGGGAGTCCATTTGCGCAGAGTTACCTCCGGTGTTGTTGACGGGGCACTCGGACCTGCGATGGCCCTTCTTACCACAGCCATAGCAAACACCACGAAAAATTCTCGCTCCGCCTCTGCCATATGAGGTACGACGAGTAGTCGCAGCTCCTTGAAGAGATTTCAGTTGGTCTTGGAGCTCGGAGACTTGCCGCTTCAAAAGTTCAGTCGTTGAGTCATCATGAGACGCTGCAAAAGCCGTAGGCGTTGGGGGCTCCGTTGAATGTGATTGCGCACGACTCTCGATGCGCATGCCCTTTTGACGAAGATCACGCTTGACGGTATCCATGCTGAGGTCGTGTACGTCCCACGTGTCGGTGATGGAGTGGTATTCGCTGCGCAGGCCCTTCACCAAGTACATGATGATACGCCGGTCGTGGACGACGTCCCCAACTCGGGCAAGCTGTCGTTGCAGTCGAACTAACCGGTTCAGATATTGAATGCCGCTCTCGTCGTCCGCTTGCGGCGTCTCCAAGTCCTGCAATTGTTCCGTACACCGGTAAATACCATCCTCCTCATAATGATTGACTAACGCAGTCCATGCAGCGTGGCCGCAGGTCTTGTCATCCTTGCTAACATTCTCGATAATAGAAAGGTCGTCCTCCGGCAGCGCAAGAATCAGTATGGAGTACATGTCGACTTGTTGTTGAGAGGAAGCGGCACCATCCGACGACAAAGCCGGAGCCCACTTTTGCATCAAGCCAAATGCACGGAAACGTTTCTTCCACACGTCAAAATCTCGTCTCTCCCCACTGAACTTGGGTAGTTTCACGGAGTCCATATCAGGTACGTCGGATGCGCTCGCAAGAGCACCAGAAAATCAGGAAAACTGCCAACAAGAAAAGCACCAAGTACCGGTGAAGAGGCGGGCAACACGGCTCAGAAAAGGAGACGACAAAGGGCTGACCGAAGACGCAATTGTACTCCCGGAGTCTATACAGCCAAGGCAATCAGAAACGAGTCTCAGAAGGTCGGTCAAGTGACGTCGTACAGGAGTGCTAGTACACTTGTGGTAAGATGCCTTTCCAAAAATTCAGCCGGACCACTATCGGCTTTCACGAGAAAAGAAACTGGCGGGTGACAAGCTCCGGAAGCGAATAAAATTCCAGAAAGCGCCAAGCTATAACAAAGAAGAGCAAGCCGATCTTCACGTCACACGAGTCGGCGTTCGGGGGTTGAAGCCGGCTCCAAGCGACACAAACAAGTCGCTACCAGCCGGGTATCGAAGTAAAGCTACAAACACAAGCAAGAGCCAGCCACTTTGTGAGCCAGCCGCACCTCACGTATCGTGCGACACCACAAAGGTCTACCACTCTTCGAGAAGCAAGCTCTAGGTTCCAGTCAAGACAAATGACTCCAACAACTAGCAGCTAGAGGGCCCATAACCTGTCAAAGTTGAGGGGGCAATAAGGAATGCTTACACTCGGTGAGTGACACTGCATGTCATCTCACCCTCAGCAAGTGCCTAACACTTGCCTAGCACAGGACACGCACTCACCTTGTGGTGAGCACACGCCAACATATATTCTGAGCCTTTAGATGATATCTAACGCTCAGCAACTTGCCACCATCAGCAACCTAATCCTCTCTATTGTTGATTGGCTTATCATCTCATAGTGCTGAGTCACAGCCGTACTATCACGATGCTACTTGACCAACATTGCTGTGTAGCAACTTGATTATCACACAAAACCATGTCTCGCAACATAGGTTGCGTGTTTGCGACGCATGTCGGCTGTTATTTTCAGTAAAAACCGCTAACTGAACGGCTAGTGACTCACCATCATGGTCACATTGCAAAGAGCACCGCCGCCAGATACGGCAATATTCTCAGATGACTTTTTTTTCTGCGACGCCCCTGAGTGCGAGGAATACCCCTGATCTGAGTTTACCTACAAAAAATCAGAAAGCTGATTTGCTATATGGGGTTTTTGAAAACGGTCACCAATGTCCTAACCTAATAGGTTAGGACACTTGTGACCAAAACTACAAATAGACAGTATTCAAGCGATCATAACTAAGCCATATATGGTCAAACTTTTTAGAACAAGCACCGTTAGACGTGTCTTTTCAATGTACGTCGAACGCATCTATTCCGGAGTTCAAACACTCACAAATATATTTTATATGAATTATTTTAATTTACGACTTATTCCGGCAAAGCTGAGCCGCAGTGCCAAGCAACATCCATCGAATTCGGCTCACCTCATGAGGCGATTTGTGCGGGGTTTGTCGATATATGCTTTTCAATTCTCCATTCTTACTCACTTCCGAGCCTAATTCCTGACGCGTGCCACGCGTGGGGCGGGTGTGCTTGGCACAAGCACATACCCAAGTATTCCAAACACCACCGTCAACGTGATGCGTCCCTAACGGCCAAGCTGGATCTCGCCCCTCCCCTAAGCCAAATGCCCTCGCATGTTTTCATCGTGAAGTGTTTATCCAATCCTTGGTCATGTGTGTTTTTGCTCGCTTGCTTTCCAAAGACATCACCCGTGCCAGCGGCGTGAACTTCCGTGCTCTATTCACACACCCGCAAACCAAACCTCGCGCATTGAACACGGCACCCACGCCTCCAACCCCCCTCCAAAAAGCCCCTAAAATACAGTTATGTGAAACAAATAGTAATATGCAACTTGGTATGAGCGCTTTAGCAATGCCCAAGCGTGGCGCTCAGAATGACGTGTGTAGTTCAGACAATATCATGGGAATTTATGGGCTTAATTCAACAAACTCCACCGACAACACCCGCTTTAAGCTGAGGTCTAACCACCCCGGATGGCGGCTTACTGCTTGCTTCTCGGCTCTCCTACAATTGGGTGGTACTCGGGTATCGTCGTGCTTGACGTGGTGAGAGGGGAGCGTGTTCTTGACTAGCTTATGTTTAACATAATTGTGGATGGTGGGGGTTTATCTCAGGCCGTGACACGCCTACATACTATGACCAGACTCACCTGGTATCGAACCCGCAACCTCGTGTGTATTAGGCGTGCGCTTTACCGGCTCACCGAAAAAGCATAGTTGACATATGTGGCCATATACCACATATGTACCAAACTACGACATAATGCATGTCCGGACTTTTGTGGAGGAGTGTAGTAAGCCGCCGCGGATATACACAAGCTTTCATTAGCACATGCGACGATACATCGGCGCGGAGGAATTTGGTGGAGCCAAAGCCTCTTTACTTGCAAAAAGTATTATTCCTTATGTGTATTCCTTCTGTGCATTTCCATGTCCTTATTATAGTACATCATTATTAGTACATATACGTTCACATTTGTGAACGTTATCAGTGAATAATACGTACAGTTGACCTAGTACAGATAAACACGATACAAGCATCAATGTGTCTTGCTGTTGTTTAGTTCTCATGTAACCATCTCACAGTCCCTGCTCCACACGCACATGTTGACACACCTAGTGTCTCACGGGCACCTCCGATAAGAGGTTATTGGCCCTCACACAGCTTAATAAGCTGCATACACGCGACCAGCGCGGTATTAGCGCGAGAAAACACAAATGTGAAAATTCGAGCCGGACTTTACAAGCATGTCTGAACGAAAGCAGCCGCCGCCGGCGGCGCCCACCACACGGAGCAGCGGCAAATTTAAGTGAGGAGACCGAGCCGATCGAGCAGCTGGGCCAGGCGGTGGCGTAAGGTGAGTGCTTCCTCCTTTGTTGATGCAAATAGTAGAAAGTCGTCGACGTGAGGGAGAATCCGGGGGCCGCGCCAGCGTATTCGTCTGAGGTAGGTCTTCTTGCATGTTTTTCCGGCGCGATAGGGTGTTTAAGGTCCGGGCTGCGAAGGAAGTTTACGAAAGTCAGCGCCATCTTGCAAAAAGTAGAAGGGGGGTAGGGACCACCCCATAGGCAGCCCCGCGAGTCGGTAGAGTTGCCCCCGTACGTTGACAGTGAAATAGTCTCGGTCCTATGGGGTGATGCTTAGCGCGTAAAACCCGTCTTGTAGGTGGAAGCTGAACATATAGTCCCCGTTTCGGATTAGGTGTCTGACCCCCAGTAGCGTCCCCATCTTGAGTCGTTTTCACACGCAGTACTTGTGGAGTGGGCGGAGGTCACAGACTAGCCGCCACCGGTTGACGTACGATTTTGGCACCAGGAAGAGTCAAGAAACGTTGTCGCTGCATGTCGAAGGCTCCATGGCGCCGGCTTGTATAAGGCGCGCTAACTCGCGGTTTACCAATTCTAGTTGGGCAGGGGTAGCGTCCATTAACGATACTCCTTGTTTGAATCTTGGGGGGGGGGGGCGGTTGTTTTTGAACGGCATCGATACTCCCTTCCGGATCCACTGTAGGGTTTCCACGCTCGCGCCGATTTTCTCCCACTCGCGGCAGCTCCGCCGCACGCGATGTCGCACGTAGTCGGAGGTTGGGTTGCAGGATTCGGCGCGGCAGTGCACACCATCATAACTGTGCCTCGGGCTTCTTGTGTTGGCGTGTATTGTCCTTCTCGCGCTTCTCGCGTCTTTCCCTGTCCTTGAGTTCCTTGTCCTTCACGTTCTTGTCCGGCCTCGCGGTTGGTATGTTGGGGTTGCCTCTGTCGCCTCTGCCGGGCGTCGGTTGCTTATAGGTTTCAGCGGCTTGAACTTTTGCGGCCGCGTGGAGACTAACTTCGATCCGTTTGTCTTCCAAGGCTGCGAGGAGTCCATCGACGCCGTTGGTGTTGCGGTCGGCAGCATGTGTGTCGAAGAAGCGGGATTACACGAGGCGTTCGGCGACTCGCTCCTCTCCCGTAAGGGCCTTCTTGCCCTTGAAGCGGCGAATATAGGTAAGTCGCGACTCGACGGCTTTGCGTGATAGCCTTGTATGTCCGAAGCGTATACGCCCCACCACCACTTTTGGATGCGTGTACGCCCCAACGGTACTTTACGCCCCAACGGTGCCCAAACGGTATTTTTTGGATGCGCACATGCGTACATGCGTGTACGGGCGTGGTGACGGTTTAGCCCGAAGCGTGGGTCAAGGTGTTGCTCGTGCACCATGGTCGGGGTTTTGAGGCGGACGCGCGTCTAGGCGAGAGGCACTAGCACTTCCACCCGGGTGGTAACGCCCACTAATGGGCCCAAAAGCCGTAATCGAGGTCTATGAGCATTGAGGGCCCTTAGTTGACCGGTTTTATGAAGGAAGAACAAGACTCCGATGGTAAAAGCTACCCGTGCGAGGAGGACCCCCTGACCGGATTGTGCAACCGAACACAATTAAATGTCGCTCGGCTCGGCTCAATGGACCGCCACCGGCGACGGCTGCAACTTCAACAACCACAAAGGGGGTTAAAAACCCAAAATATGCAGACAAGAGGCTTGAAAACGCCTTGCCACCTAAGTAGCTTAACGTGGCGCGCTGCTTTGTGTGTGTTCTCGCCCTCACCACACTTGTAACCAATTCTAACATAAATGGCCAGCGTTGTAATCGCTGTCTATTGACGGGCCACACTCAGACAATAAGTCCAATATTCACTAACCTGTGATTTTGCTTGAGGTTGCTCATTTTAAGCAGTTCCTACCAAAATATCAATGTTGTGGGCATGGTCGACCGACTCCTTTACCAATCAAACATCCCCGCGACGTTCCCCGGAAAGCTTGTATTGTAATGCTTTCAATGCCCTACTTAGGCACCCAACCAAGCCTATAGACTTGCCCAAAGAACACCCAGCCATCAAAACGGTACGCTTGCAAGGCATGTTTGCACGTGCACATCTTACGTGTTTGCTATATGTCTTAGCGGTGTGACTACCGGGTCGTGCTTCGCCTCGCACATTACGCGGTACACGGAATGTTATGATGGCACACATAAAAGCTTTAAAACTTCGCATTGTCGTCGGATCGGAGCCGGCCCTTGCCCCTGGCTCGCTCGAGTGACAAAACCTTATTAATTTTCCCCTCACACGACAACGCTGGTAGGCTTTGTGGTCTTGCCCAACCGCCGTCGACAAATATCGACCACCTTGTATAGTCGGTCGACCGGCCTCCGCAGGGCCACAATCCGTCCTTTCGGGGTAAAACCGCCAAGAACCCGAAGCCTAGGTGCAGACGGCCCCGTCGTGTGGTTTTGGGGCAAGTACCTATTGGCTCGCGTCGTGTAGCGTCGTGTTTTCAAAGGTGCCTAGTCGAAAAGCAGATTTTCCGCCGATCGCCCATCATCGCGCGCTCACCATGCGCTATCCACGGGCAGGTATCGGGAGGAGGCGTTTGCATTGTCTACAAGGAAAGGTTTGTGATATATGGTCGGACGTTATTGGGGCCGAATATCGCATTCCCGGAACCGCTAGGGCCGGTCGATGAACTACCGCACTCAGTGCGATAAACCGTTAAGTACATGCCTCCGACAGACAGTACAATCTATGTATTCAAGAATTGCTATATAAATACACAGTTTACTTACAGAACACCATGCACCAACCTCATTAAAGTTACAACATAAGAATTAATCGTAGATGCGCTCAGCACTTGTATTCGCTATCTAGCTACCGCAAACCCGTCACAACTAAAGATGAGCAATAGAGGCTACATAGGTAGGAGCTCCAAGTCGGTTGGGATTCAATGTTGTAGAACTACCTAGTAGCCCTTTAGCCGTACTGCGTGGAGGGCCTCGATTGGGCGGCGGCCGAGTAGTGTCACCCTCTACACCCGCCCGTTACGTCATCGCTACATGGTACCGTAGAGATACACGATGAGAAGCTACCTCTCGTGCTGAACTCCCTTCCTCGAAGGAGTGATATTGGTAGCTGTCTACTAGGACGAGGCGGCGGGCTACGAATAGGGCTGAGCTTGTCGACGGGGAGTGGAGACTACAATTTGACTTGCTTGTCGAGAAAGGCATGGGCGCGTACGCATCATTGGTATTGTGCGGGTATAGTCGTTGGGCCTACCGGATTTGACGACACCGCCCTTGACACCGGGGGGGTCGGGCGAGCTCTAATATAGAGATTGACAATGTGCTTAGGAACCTATTTGGCCATGGCTCGCATCACGCTGAGGATGCATGTGATGACGATGCGGCGGTGTCGGCTGCGGGCACGCAGGAGCTACATAATAACGAGAGCTATGCTGAAGAGCCTCGCGAGCTAGGGGATACCACTAATGTGGGCAAAGATGGGGACGCTTTAGAAAATGACTGTGACTCGCCCTCGAGGGGTGTAAATACAGCGGCAGTCCTTGCAAAGCTTTCGGACGGAGCTACCTGCAGTCTTGCCGACGATAGTGACGGAGTGTTGTAGATGTGTGTGTGTGTGTGTGTGTGTGTGTGTGTGTGTGTGTGTGTGTGTGTGTGTGTGTGTGTGTGTGTGTGTGTGTGTGTGTGTGTGTGTGTGTGTGTATGTGTGTGTGTGTGTGAGATAGAGAGAGAGGATAGCGTGTGTGCGTGTGTGTTTGGGTGTGTGTATGCAACCATTAAAGTTGTTTTTTGTGAAAAAGAAAGGTAATGCACAGTTTGATGTAATGAGTGCATAATCGGATTGTGTGCCTGTAACTCTGTGTGCGTGTATGTGTTTCAGAAAGAAGTAGAATATAACTGTTTATGTATGCGTGTGTGTATGTTTGTGTGTGTGTGCGCGCGCGCCTGTGTGTGTTTGTGTGTGTGTGTGTGTGTGTGTGTTTCAGAGAGAGAGTGTGTATCTGTGTGTGCGTGCATGTGTGTGTGTATTGAAGTGTATGTGTGTGTGTGTGTGTGTGTGTGTTTGTGTGTGTGTGTGTGTGTGTCTGTGAGTGAGAGAGAGAGAGACAGAGAGAACAAATTCATGTAATGAGTGCATGATTGGATTGTGTGTCCGTGCGTGTATGTCTTTTAGAGAGAGAGAGAGAGAGAGAGAGAGAGTGCGAGAGTTTCAGAGAGAGAGAGAGAGAGTTTCAGAGATAGAGAGAGGGAGGGAGGGAGAGTGAGAGAGAGAGAGGGAGAGAGAGAGAGAGGGGGGGGGGGAGAGAGAGAGGGGGGGGGGAGAGAGGGAGAGAGAGAGAGAGAGAGCGAGAGGGAGAGGGAGAGGGAGAGGGAGAGGGAGAAGGAGAGGGAGAGGGAGAGGGAGAGGGAGAGAGAGAGGGAGAGAGAGCGAGCGATCGAGAGAGAGAGAGAGAGAGAGAGAGAGAGAGAGAGAGAGAGAGCGCGCGAGAGAGAGAGAAGTAGAGAGCAATAAATGTCCTTGATGTGTGTGGGTGGGGGCCACGGATTGTGCTGGCCTAGAGAGGTATTATGAAAAGGCTCTAGTTGGCGCATATGCGGGTCTTTTTGCCAACCGCGTGCGCGAGCTCTGCAAATATTGTTCATGCTCAGTGCTCGCCCTCGTTTGGTTGTGGATAGATCCACCTCGCGCACTCGTCGACTTAACTCGAGCGTCGGCAAAATTAGCCTTGCTATTCTTGAGCGATAATGGCTGCCAAATCTCGGGCTTTGCGACATATGGAAATTCGAAATTTGAAATTATTCACATCAATACCAGAATTAAGCGGCTCTCCCCCCTGCTTGCGCCTATTGGACTTATTTAGCTAGGGGCTAGACCGTGAACCACTAATCCCAACCTCTCTATTGGCAGTGACGATACCGTCTAAAACATACACGTAACCATGTATTTATTATTTTTCTGATCTATACGTAATTTCTTTGGATACAGTATGAAAAAATATGTCGTTAGTCTCCACGATACGCGGCCTGCTCCAACCGCTGCGGGGATGCTGATCAGCAAGGATGTTCAACATGAGCTGGTCGAGTCGAACCTACCTGACCTCGGGTACCGTGCGACTCCGGTCGTGCCGGAGCTAGGGGGAAAGGCATGTGAAAACCCCCCTCGCTCAGATCTTCGTCGGTCCCGTTTCGATCCGTGCTCATTCCCGCCCGAGATAGTAGTTGCTCCTCCCGACGCACCTCGCCACCTAGCCGAGTCTGCCCTCCTCATTCAGGGGCTGCGAAGAGAAAATAGTAAGCTACAGACGGTGTCCGGCTAGCTCTGCTGCCCCCGTGCCAGATGTTCTCATGTCCCATGTCCTTGATCCGTCTGTTTCCAACACCTATATGATCGCGCTGTGGCCGGCCGGACCCTCCCCCGGTGGGTTACGTTGTTAGGGGACCGCCTATACGGGCAGTGTGCCATTACGATAACCCTAGGCACACTGTCTGAGGCAGCCTCTCGATAACCGGGTACCGACTAGGGAAGAGGTAGGTCGGATACAAGGATCGAGTCGCCGCGCCACGAAAGATGTTGGGTACGGAAATATTTTCCAAAAACCTCCCCGTACCGGGTTTTCCGGCGGCGGATGATCCTCATGACCTCCGCCGCCCGACCGTGTCGCTCCTCTAGCTGTGACCCTCCTCCGTCCTGCGTAGCTTCAAGTCTCGCCCCCGGGGGAGACATAAAACTCACATGGCTGTCGATTGCTAGCGACCGCCGTGCCCTAGCGTTGCTTCCCATCTGTCCGCCGCGAGCTCCAACACCCTCGTCCCACCGCTAATCTGCCCGTACCCTTCTTCGCCAAAAACATTCCGCAGACATCGGTCCCGTGAGTATTTAGTCGCTGAAAAAACATATCGGACTGGCCGAGCGGGAGATGCATGCACTGGTGTACGGATATCATGCTTTTCCAAAACCCTCCGTACAGGGCTTCACGACAACTGTTGATCCCGCGGATCGCAACTGTCGGTACCTCGTTCAGCCCCCTACCGTGCCAAGCATGGCACGGCTACGGGGTTACAAGCGCCCACCGCGTGGAGGTAGAGGTAGGTGCCGACGGGCCTGCGAACGCACCCCCCTCCGGGGCCGCCGGCGGGCGCCCGACATATGGAACCACTTTACTCATTTTAGCGGTTTCCACACCCGTGATACAAATACACATGAAAGTCTCTTTGCCCGTAGTGCCAGGTTGAGTAAGGATTGACTGAGTTGTAAACCGCTCCGTTCGTTCCCGTTCGTCGTTCCGTTTGCATGCCTTGGTACTTGGTATTGTACAATAGGTACGGATACCTTGGCGCCCGCCGGCGGCGCAGCGGCGGCGGCCCCGGAGGGGGGTGCGCTCGCAGGCCCGTCGGCATCCCCTCACCTCCCCGTGGTGGGCGCTGGAAACCCCGTAGCCGTGCCAGGCCTGGCACGGTAGGGGGCTAAGAGGGCCGACAGCTCGATCCGC
Organism: Tetraselmis chui; assembly: GCA_026401115.1. Lineage (NCBI taxonomy): Eukaryota > Viridiplantae > Chlorophyta > Chlorodendrophyceae > Chlorodendrales > Chlorodendraceae > Tetraselmis > Tetraselmis chui. The sequence goes on from JAPMLY010001304.1 coordinate 82,925, forward strand.
GGGATCAGCAGCTGTCGGGAAAGCCCTGTACAGAGGGCTTTTGAATAAAATAAATTCTGTGCGATACCGGCGCCAAGATCTCCCGCTCGGGCCGTCCGATATGTTTTTTCGCGCACAGATACTACTAAGGACAGTCCTACCTCGAGGGGGTGGGACCTGTACTTCAGAAGCGTTTGATTGCGAGGAGGGTACGGCCGGATCTGCGGTGGGGGGTGGGTGTTGGAGCTGGTGGTGGCCAGCCGGGAAGTAGCGCCAGGAAAGGGCGCTCGCTAGCCGCCGACCAGCCCTGTGCCGGTCGACCCTTCTCAAGGGGGAAGCAAGACATGAAACAGGCCGGTGGCCGGTCGCAGGCGGAGGAGCGGCTATGTGAGGCGGCGGAGATCCTCAGGATCAGCCGCCGCCGGAAAGCCCTGTACGGAGGGCTTTTTTGGAAAATTAAAATAATGTCCGTACCCGGCGTCGAGCTAGTTGGGGAGCAGCACCAGGGTAGGGCGCTCACTAGCGAGCCGCCACGCCGACAGGATACATCTCCCGAGGGGGGAGGAGTAGGCTTGGGCGGCAAGGAGGCCTTTCGCGAAGGACGGAGCGACAAGATCTGGCGACGACGACCCTCCGGGTCGGCGCCGCCGGAAAACCCGGCACGGAGGGTTTTGACTAATTTCCGTGCACCCGCGGCCCGACGGATCCGGCTACGGCGACCTGACCCCCCCCCCCCCCCCTCCTCGATACCCACTACCGGATAGACGAGACCCTTGCGGGGGGGGCCGGGTGAGCGCGGAGGCCCCAACCTCAACAAAGTCTGCTAGGTGGACGCGCATCAGAGGGGGGGAGGGTACGGACGCAGGCCGGACTACCTGACAGGTACCCGGGTACCAGACAGCGAAAAAACCGGGGAAATGAGCGGGGAAAATTCAGGTGCGGAGGCAGGAGCGCCCATTTTTTCTATGTCTATGTGTCTCGGTCCCCCCCACCTGCCCTGGAGGTGACGGGGGACCTCGACAAGGAGGACCGTCGCGTCGGCGGATGCGGCGGCGACCTTGGCGGGGCTTACGGGATGGGACGGCGGGATCGACGAGCGACCGCGCGAGGAGGGGTTTTTTGCCAGCCTTTCCCCTCCTATCTTCGGCAAGACCGAAGTCACGCGGGAGCTAGATTAGGCTGGCCCGTCGTCCCTCCCGAACGCCGACCGGCCTCGGCCGGTCGGCACCCCGGTTCGGTGGGAGCGGGCCGAGCATCGTGAAGGTCGAGCAGCAGTTTAGTTTTGCATTTCTCGACAAGTGGATTTATTTTTAGATCTGTTTTTCTTGATTACAAAATTATTACGCTGTTACTGCTTAGGCGGGGGGACTGTGGCAATTACTGCGGTTGCTTACAGTTTTTTTAACTCCCGAGGAACGTCGACACACAGTGATGCTAGGTGTGTCGATAGGTGTACCTTGTCGAAGAGACCCGGGCTAAACTCGCTTATAAGTCCTGAATGGCTTGGTAGAGAGGCCCGAGAGACAGCAGTCGGTCCAGTTTGCCGGCACATGTTGTAAACAATTTCCATTTACGGATACCTTGTTGTGGGACCACTCGCCCTCTAGCAGGACGAGCGGCATCGAGGGCCCATTCTCTGAATCTTTTCCTAGTGGGAGGAATAATAGAGCGCATGATTGGAAGAGGGGTTCTTGTTACATTCTACCGATAAACGGTAACCCGAGTGACTCCCTGGAAAATGTGCCGGTCGCTAAATTCATAGGCGTCCGGTCGAAGGTACCAAAAAGCCACCAATTCCAATTTCGTGTGTTGTACTGCTTCTAATCTAAACTACTAAATATTACTTTAGACTATTATCTTCTCGCAGCACAGCGACACTATAGAAGTCTCTAGAGACTTCACCTCTAGCTAATTCTAGAACCGGTGCATGTACTATTATTTTAAAAAAAAACAAGAAAAAGCAGTGGAGGCCACCAAGCAAAAAGAAGAAAGGAGGAAAAAACCTAAGCCCGAGGAACATGAAGGCATGCCACAGCATCAGCACTACCCTCTTGAAAAGCGTCGCGGAGATAGGAACCCATAGTGCCATGAAGAGCAGCAAAAAGACGTTGCATTAATTCACGTCGCACATCCCCCAAGAAACGCCGAAACGGAACAGTAGATCGACGAACAAAATGTTGCATACGGACATAATTGTCAGAACGCAAGGAACGAGAGTCAGCGGCACCCATGCCAGGGAAGCGACGAACAGCCACCAAAATAGCCAAGCGATCAACCAACTCAGCCGCCATCGGCGCTAACCGGCCCCCATCCTCCATGGCGGAGGGATAGTAGTAATGGACCGACTGAACCGAAGGCGTGCCAAGCAAAGCGGAAGTGCGGAGGTCCGCATCAAGTTTGCCTTGTTGAGCTCCCAATGCAAGGTTGCCAGGGAGTGGGAAGTGAGCACCTATACGAGGAACATTGGTGTTCGTGCGAGCACTTGTAGCCGTCACATCAACAACAAGATGACGGTGCGGAGCCATGAAGTCAAGCCAAACCACATCCCCAGGGCCATCACGTGAAGCTCCCGACCGAATACGGCGGACCTCCAACCGTTATTCCCGGCCCTTAGTAGCCCCCGCTTCAAGCATGAGCTCTTCAAGCACGTGGACAATACGGTCGTGGAGCTGAATGATATACCAAGAGCACGGGCACCGGGGGATATGGTCCATGAGCATAAAGACATAAAGATGCTCGATACCGTCGACGAAGATCCATACCCGCGAGATTCTGAAGGAGCCTCATTGCACCGAGGGCATTTTCGAACAAGAGCGGCGCGCTCCGCAGTCAAGCCAAGCACCCGGTGGGCTGCCACCGTATAGCAATCGGATGGCACCTTGAAACTGGACTCATGTGAAGCGAAAAAGAGAGCCAAAGCCCCGCGACCCGTACCCGAAATCACCCTCATATAGTCCGGTGGGGGAGGTCTGCATAACACCAAGAGGTCAAGGTAGGCCCGGGCACGAAGAATGCGCGAAATGCCCCGTTGAATGTGGCCCCCGGAATCTCCCAAGCGAATGAGAGCATCGGGAGTCGGAAGTTGTAGGCTAGTCATTCGGGTAGCGGGTGCCACCGCATTGGTGACCGTAGATACCACCAACTCGACATCGGGCCCGGCATAATCGGAAAGGTTTTGGTTCAGTGTGCTAGTCAACACCACAAGATCCGATTCCGAAAACCCGCCCACAATGGAGATAGAATCATACGAATTGCGCAATTGGACCGCGCACGGTAAAGTAGAAGTGGCAACATTCCGTAGTTCTTGTCGGATGAGGCCGTACAAAGGACCTAGCGACTCGGACTCGTAATCTTTAATCAGGTTGGCGAGGGTCGCAATGAATGAAGCATAGTGAGCAGATTCGGCGTCGAGCACGAGGGACGGTACATTAAGCCCCCCAAACTCCGCAGGGAGGGAGACCTGTCGTTTAGCACAATTCAGTTGATCGAGTGTTTGTGCGTCTAGAGAAACGCCCAAGATTCGATAAATTGTTGCACGAACGGCCCTATCTGCAGTAGCAAGGTACGGTTGGCAGATATTTGGGGGGAGGGTGCGGAGCAAGAAACCATAGCGGCGTACCGCACACGTGATCATCAAGCGGAAAGCAGCGTGTGTCCCTCCGAAGTCCGACATAGCAAAGCAAACGATATTGTCCAAGAGGAGTTGATGAACCTCAACGGTGTCTTGCAGCCAAGAGTGAACATAGTTCTCAGCATGAGACAACGTTGAAGGGCCGTCTGCCATCGAGAAGTCCATCGCCAAAGGGGCTCCAAGGTTACTAGTAATCTAGTACCCGTAACAACGGGGACCATCGCCCGTATCACCTCCACAAGTTCAAGGGCCGTATCCGGAGGTACCATGCACGAAGATTTAATTGATTGAACATTCGAGCAGACTTTCCCCAGTTCCTCCGTAGCCACCGTAATCACAGCCGGGACGAAAGGCGTTTTGATCAAATACTTGCCATCGTCAGGAAAGGCTTGGATCGCCGCCGAATCCTTGCACCGTTCACCAATATTCCGGAGGATGGCGCTTATCGCCAAGTTGAACATAAGCGGGCCAAAAGGATCTCCTTGTCGGACACCCGTACGAGATTGAACCGTGCCGTGTAGGAGCGAAGCATCGTTGGGGTCGAAATAATAGACCGTGGAGTCCCGTGAATATATCATCTCAACCAACGGGATAATGGGATGCAAGTCAGGGTTCTTGTACAGCTCCGCAAGGAAACTCCGGCGGGAAATGGTGTTGAAGGCGTTCTCCAGGTCCAAGCTTAGAAGGTTGCAATCAGGAATAGCTTGTAGGCCAATGCGAGTGGTATGAATGGCTCGCTCGATACCCGCTTTGGTGAAAACCGATCGTTGTACAAGGCCCAGGTGGTCGGCCGCGACAGTCGCTATCCGCGCTATGGCGTGACAATGAGCTAACAGCGACCGAACGCTACCAGCAGCAAGCGGCCGAACTTTAGGAGCTTCACCCCGAAGGCGAGTGGCGTCGCGGTCGACCCCGGTTTGCTTGTGAAGAGCCCACCCGGTCGCACTCGCCTGAAAGTCCGCCGCAGCCTCGGGAATGTTCCCCGCCGAGTAGCGGTTAACCCGTTTACGCCATGCCGGAACATTCAAGTCACGGACATGTTCCCATCGCCAGCCATCAACGTGGGGGGCTGACAAGCGAGGTGCTTTTCTCAAGACAAGGAGCACAGACTCCTCCCATATTTTGAGGCTGTCAATGTCATCTAAATACGTGAGGAGTGGGCGCGCTGGGGGGGCAAGGGGTCGGGGAGATCACATTCTGGGTGGGGAGTACCGGGCGGAGGATGCAACCGCTGAAGGGCGGCCAAAGCCGCGTCCGCATCCTCCACCATTCCGAAGTCGGCTCCGTCCATGGCCATACGGGCCCGTCGCAACTGGCCAACTTCCACTACATGACGGGCCAGTTCCACTCTCCAGGAGGTTTACGTGGGAGATGAAGGTTTTCCGGCTAGCGATAGTCGATCGGCTAGTACTATGTGATACCGTATATGTAACACAGCGTGCGAATGTGAAACCGGTCGATTTTGATTCCTTGCCGTATACCTCCGCGTATCGTAAATTCGAGTATCGCACGTTTTATTCCAGGCGGGTGAGTTTTTGTATCGAGGAACCGCGTCGAGGAGATTTCGCGAGGATTTGATCCGAACTACCTTGATGTTGCATGCCGCACAATGGTCGCTTCCTTGGGGTACACAGCCCAACCCCGTGCACTCAAAACCAACTCGCCAAGATGGAACGCCAGTGGGCCATCCTTGCGGACTCCGCAACCACCATGCTCCAGCATGCAAACTGCCCGACCAAGTATTGGGGCCTTGCCATGCATACGGCAGTCTACCTCCACAATCGCCTACCCTCGCCCGCTGCGTCCGCATGGTCGGGCGGTGTTCCCTACACCATTCTCCATGGTGTTCCCGTTGACCTCGCACACCGTAAGGTATTCGGCCGCACGGCCTACCTCCGCTTGGAGGATCGCTTCATGGACAAACTGTCTCCCAAAGCGCTCCGCTGCATGTTCATTGGATACTGCGACGATGGCCCGCGCTACTTGAATGGGACGAGACCCATGGGCATCACCTATGGCGACCCGTCACAAGACAATGGGTGTTCTCAGACTCAGACTGATGGGCGACATACACGACCACCACGCGATCACAATTTGGGGAGCATGTCGTGCTTAATGGAGGAGCAATAAGCTGGACTTCCAAATATCAAGAGGAGGTGGCCTTGTCCACCACAGAGGCAGCGTATGGCGCCGCGAGTCGCGCGGGGCAAGGCGCGGTACATTTTCGGCAACTGATGGCAGATGTCCACCAACACCACCGTGGTGCCACGACCGTTTATGAGGACAACGAGGGAGCGGTCAAGCTTGCTAACAAACCCATGGCCTCAAACATGACAAAGCACGTCGACATCAAGCACCACTACATTCGGGAACTGGTGAATGCAAATTCAGTCGTGGTTGTGTCAGTGGGCACAACAGACATGTTGGCAGATGGCGTGACGAAGGCACTACCGGAGCCGAAGCATAGGATGATCTTCAAGTTAGCGCTGCATGGGAGCGGGGCCAAGTGGAGACTAGTTTGCTTGCATTAATGCCAATGATCTAGAGGGGCTATTATGGTACATCATTATCAGCACATGTACGTTCACTGTTGTGAATGTTATCAATGAATACGTGTAGTTGATCTAGTACAGATAAATACGATGCAAGTAGCAATGTGTCCTTCTTTTGTTCTCATGTAGCCATCGCACAGTCCATGATGCACACGCACTGTTTGACACACCTAGTATCTCACGGGCACCTCCGATGAGAGTCCTCGTGTCTACATTGCTTTTTGTAAGTGATGACGGATGCAAGGCAATATCAACAAAAAAATACGCCCATCCACCCATGCTCATGTTGTTCTCCGTGTAACCCATCCGGGTGGACAAGCACATTTTGGACATGCACACATTCGGGCTTAGGTTCTTTCCTCCTTTCTTCTTTTTGCTTGGTGATCTCCACTGCTTTTCTTGTAATACATTTGTTTGGACTTGCACAAATTATGAGATTGGGAGTCAAACCTCATTGTTTGGCCAGCTCGCAACAACATTGCTAGAGCATTGTTGTAAGTACTTCCTAATGTAGATTAGTTGCAGAGAGCTAATGTATGCTTTGCTAGACGTCCTTATGTACAAGACATCGACTATAGTTCATGACGCACGATATTACTGGCTAGCCTATAGACAACTAACATCTCTAGTCTCGACACCAGCAGCCGTCACCCAAGGCTTATTATTAGCGTACCTGTATATCACGCACACCGCAAATTACAATATCTTCCTGACCGAACCGTGCATACCACGTTCAACAAGCATAAATGCTAGCAGTCCTGAGCCCGATGAATGATTAGGGTTCGTGGCAGTATGTAAAGGTTCTGATGTGTAAGAGCGGAGAGAAAATTTGAAATTATGAAACTGGATTAAAACTTGTCATTCTAGATTGTATGCCATCTCATAGCCCCCTATATGCTGATTGGTGGTTAATTGCCTATGGTTAGGCGAAAAATGCGTTCAAACCAAAAAGCCACTCAAGGAAACATTCAATTACAGAAGCAAGCTCGTTAAAATCCCCTAGGTTTTATATAGAGCAACTCGAATTTCTACCGTATCCGTACGACAGTGGAGTCCAACGACGGTACATGCGAATATACTACCACCGACGATGCGCGAGGCGATCATGAAAGGCAACCAGCAATGAAGCCGACCTTGAGGTTACTATGTACTTCCAAGGATTCCATTAGATTTAGTACACGAGTGCTGACATCATTACAAGGGGACATTAGTAACACACAATTGCTAGAATTGATTTCGACGCGAATATTCACGTCGATGGAAAGAGAGAGCACCATTGCTTCATGGTTCCCTCTAGGGATAGCTTCATATCAAAGAATCCGACGCGGCATGCCGACGTACCAAAACGTACCAAAACGTACCAAAAACGTACTAAAACGTACCAAAACGTACCAAAACGTACCAAAACGTTTCCTCTAGGGATAGCATCATATCAAAAAATCCGACGCGGCATGCCGACGTACCCAAACGTACCAAAACGTACCAAACGTACCAAACGTACAGTCACGTACCAAAACGTACCAAATGTACCGGCAGAAAATGTCGTGCATTACTCGTCATATCTTCGGCTATCGACTGTCCATTATTCGGAACGTTTTTCCGCATTTTCAGGGATAAGAAACGTGTTGGCTTTGATATAATAAAATAATAGCCGATTGATATTTCCAATACATTAGTAGTATACAGTATCATACAGAAATACATACTTACATAACTTACTTATGTACAAATATCTCTCTCCCTCTCCTGCTTTTGTGCTTGTGTTCCTTTCTTCTTTACTGGTTGATACTTTCTTTGGAAACAAATATTGAATCCAAATAGCATTATTTGCGACTCATATAACTATATAACTTATATAACACGAGGGTTTCCTCGATACGGTACGTAAACGAGGAAACTCCGGTTTTCTTGGCACAGCGGATGAAATGTAGTGTCATCCAGCTGTGGTCGCTACCACACTATAGGTATATAGTGGTAGCGACCGCAGCGTACCTCCTCAGTTCGGAGTCGGTACTCTAATCACCCTCTCTGGCTAAGACACCGTTTTCTATAGTATCACCCTATAGCAATATTTTCTTCCTCTCCAATAATTCCGCTTCATATAAACTTTTCTTATTCGGACAGCTCCCCGCAGCTGTTCCTATCTGCAATATGCACTCCCACTTGGTCCTGCTGTTGCTTCTCTCCTGCTCTGCAGGACTCTCCGATACCGCCCCAGACGATTCTTTCCTCAAAGCCGTTTGGGATGACGCTGTCGCAGATCGTGACGCTCTTCGCTCCGCGCTAATCTCAGCCGAGTCCGCTCTCACCGCTGCTATTTCCGTCAGCCCCGAGATCGAAGGCCTCCCGTGCCCGTGTGCTCTTACCAACGCTCGCCTAACAGTAGATTCAACTCGGAATTCGCTGTTGTCCGCAGAAGCTCGCACTAACGCTCTTTTCTAGGCAGCCACTGCCACGGCTTCAACTTCCCGCGATCCAGAGGCTGCAAGAGTTTCCTCCGAGTCCCCCCTTCCAGAAGACCGCAAAGGAAAACGCCCCGCTCCCCATGAGGATATCGCGGATAGAACCGTTCAAGAACCCCCCGACGGCTGGCTTGACAGAGACGGTAAGCTTCACCGTCGGCGCGCAGCTGTTGCCAGAGACCTTCAGTCTGATCTAAACCTAGTCTTCAATATTTACGACTCAGCTTTTACACCTATTGCTGACCTTCAAGTTAATATCAATAATGATTCCCCGATTGAGCCTAGCTCTCCCGCTTCCCCCGCTAATCTACTGTCGGCGCTATTAGCGATAGCCTCAATAGCGGCCAATATGTCGCACTCAATCAGCAAAAAGGCGAAGACCTTGCACGTGGAACACGAATACGGGCAAGAAATTGCCCAGCTGTTTGCCAAAGAAGACCTGCTAGGCGAGAAGGGGTCAGCCGACAACAAGAAGCTAAAAAAGGCGATTGACACAGCAAGGACACTTCGCTCCCTCCCAAGCTCGTCATCGAAGCCCTCCCGTCCAGCAAGGCGAGCCCAAGCTCACCCCCCCCAGAGTGCGGAGCCCCGGAGCGACCCTGACCGTCGCGGACGCAGCACAGCTAACAGCCCTAGACCGAGCGATCCGTCAGAGGTTACATGCTTCAGATGCAAGAAGAAAGGACACTTCTCCAAGAACTGCCCTGGCTCTGCCCCCTAGCCCGCCCTCCTACCTACAAAACGAAAACCAAGTTTCAGATCCGCCTCCTCATAGGCGTCGTATCTAGCCCTCCGGGGCGAGGCCTATGCCTCGATCCCAGCATCCCCACTGGTGACCTCCTAGTCCAACTAGAGTCTGTCCGCCTCTTAAAAGGCTGAGCTTTCCCCCAGAGTTAGCCGCTTCCCAGTTCCCACGCTTCCCGTGGCCAGCGACCCAGTCGCTTTGTAAATATTCGCTATGATGCCAATATTACACCCTCCCGCCGCAATGGCCTGACAACATCCTCCACTGTCCTCCCCCCCCCCCCCCTCTTGCAGTCTCCGCCTCGCAATCTGCACTGGCACCTGCATCACACACCTTGGGTTCGATATCGACACAGCTAAAGGCATGTTCACGGTCCCCTCTAAGAGGTGGCACTCCGCGCAAACAGGGATCGAATCCCTACTCGGCGGTCGCACACGCGCCCACACCGCACGCGAAATCGCGAGCGTCACGGGAAAAATTATTTCTACGGGCCTCGCCCTCGGCGACCCTGCCCGCCTGTATACTAGGGCCCTCTTCGCTGACATCAACAGCGCGGCTATCTCCCCCTACGGAAGAGAGGCCGCAAAACCTCTACTACCATGGACAAACATCATGCGGTCCCAGACTGCTAAAATAATAGGAGGAATTTTCCCATTCTCCGCGGGACCAGTTCGCGTCCGAGCACACTGAGCAAAAGTCTAGCAAAACCGGCCTCAACAGCACGGTCTCGGCCGCCCCTTATTCGGGGCAAGACCTACGCGTCCCCCCGGCGCCCCTCTGTCGCTAACGCCCACTACGGCGGGCTGGCGGTGCCCCTTGCACTCCCGAGCGGCACCCTCTTTAGCGCACACGCAAACGTCTATAGTTTAGCTTAAATCGATTACCTACCTACTACCACCATTAGGTAGCGAGTCCACTGCTTTTTGTGGATACGCAGCGGAGTGGGACACGTCTATACGACGGCCTTGCCCCGTCCACTGCTGTACGTAGAGTTGGACAGGAAACGTCCGAATCTACCAGGCACACCGGCACACCCGGACTGGTGACCCCTTACGACACCGCCAGCGGGTCACTACCGGAAACGAGCGGTCGCGCCTCGATCGCACCGGTTACGCTACCCGCGGACAATGCCTCCAACCGTACACGCGCTTTCACTCGTCGCTATTACACCCCCTGGCGATATGTGAAGAATAGCAGGCCATTCTCTAGCGGAAACACAGCTGACTGCATAAACGTCTACCGATGCGTATGACCCCTCGTAATGCCCTGCCTCACAACGTCCCACCCACCGCCCGCCCGATCAGAACAACGCCCTATGCTTGCGTCGCGCTCACGGAGCGCACAGCCGAACGCAGATTTACAATACAGAGGGCGCAGCCGAGCACGTATGTGAAACAACACAGCAGGCGCTACTCCGCCCCTTCTGGTTTGGCCACGCGCCCCCGCTTCGAGATCGGTATGCCCGTATCGTTCCAGCATCCTACAAAAATAAAGAGCGGGCTTCCCCCCTTTATTAGAAATATCGCGCGGTACAATAATAAACAATAATATCGCCCGATGCTATACCCCGGCCCGATGCTATACCGCCCCGATGCTATTCCCATGTCACCCGCGTGACGCACGACTGACAGCGCGACGCGCTTCCTCACGCTGGTATTCCCCATACGTGTAACGTTGAAAGGAGCCCCGAGTAGGCGGCGTCCCCATGACCACGCCGGCAGACCTATCACGCAAGTCACGCGTAGACCGACTATAATCTTAGTCAAGGAGGCGAGCCCCCGGGCTCGTACCCAATGATAAAGCTATTACGGCCTCCGGCCGGCCAGGGATTCTACCTGGAACAAGCCTCCGCCGCAATACCCGAGGCTCGCCGCGACAGCAACGCCCCGGCCCCGGCCCGTTCGTGCAAGTAGTGTTGAACTCCCAGGCACCGAGAGCGCAAGCCACCTCTCGCGGTAGCGAAAAATAACAGAAGTGATATTCATCATATCATCTTCGCGATTCCCAGCCACCTCCAGTACAGGTACCCGTAGCGATAGCTCATCGCTGATGTACTTGCGCCGCTAGTTTCATTAAAGCCGCGTATTTATACTGCTATACACGAGATATTGCCTGTACGGATGATACCCAGTATTACGTTATGAAATTCATCTGCCCTACGGGTGCAGATTCAACACATCGTCAGTACATGATACGTACTACCGTATGTACTAATGTCATCCTGCATTCATATATCCCCGCCGAGGGACAACGTTCGTGTACTTACTTGGCACGCGCGCCGCGCACTTAGGCGTAACCTGATGCAGAATACTGATAAACTATTACGACCTTTCGTTTTTTACACACGCCCGTGTCTCCCCGACCGCGCACCCCAGACCGGACACTGATCTCTTGATGTTCGGGTAGTTACCTACCGTCCTGCCACACAATCTGACGAAATTGATGTAGCAAGCCGAGAAAACACGAGGGTTTCCTCGATACGGTACGTAAACGAGGAAACTCCGGTTTTCTTGGCACAGCGGATGAAATGTAGTGTCATCCAGCTGTGGTCGCTACCACACTATAGGTATATAGTGGTAGCGACCGCAGCGTACCTCCTCAGTTCGGAGTCGGTACTCTAATCACCCCCCGCCCCCCCGACCCGGGGGTGATTATAAGTTCGCCCCTTGGAGATTGACGAACCCCGAAGAATGAAGACCCTAGCGTCTAGTTTGATTGAACCCTGCTTCTCGCGCCATGTTAGTCCCCCAATGGGAGGTTTTAGGTAGTCGGTTCTCGTACCTAGGCTGGTGGGTCAGTGCAGGGGTTACTCCCTGCTTCGACGTCCACTCCTGCAAAAGACAGGAGTGGTTGCGTTGCCGTTACAGCCTAGCGTACCTCGACCGGCTATCGACGCCTTCCGCATGTAATGGGGACATAGGCCACCTTACACGGTTCTTTGCCTGTAGCCGCCATAATTGGGCGTAGCTGTATCTGTACGGTTTGTAATTTACAGTGCGCTGGCGGGGCTACGGGCGTGCATCCCCTTTCCCGTACTGTTTCGATAATCTCGTTACTTTACCGGTCTGGGGGCCTCGTTCATCCGCTCGCGCTCGCCCAGCGCCGCACTCGCCTTGGCCGTGTTTTCTCGGAGGTACCCGTTCTCGAGCTCCTGCTCCTCCGCCGCCTCCTCGTACGACCCGACCCGCTTCCGCAGCAGCGCCATCTTCAGCCGGTGCGCCTTCTCGTTCGCCACCAGCTGATTCTGCAGCTGCACCTCGCGGTTGTACGCCAGCGCGCGCTCCGGGTCCTGCATGAAATTCTAAACAGAGCGAAAATAACAGAGGCGCGACCGGTCAGAACACTGTACAAAAGTACCAAAGTAATTGCTATATGAAAATATGATAACAATTCAGACGTATGCACCACGACAATAACCAGAATATAGAAGGGTACCGTGAAAATCGGCTGTAGTACAAATCGCAGTACTGGACTGTAGAGATAGGCAGCATTGTACTAAGTAAATAAGCAATGTGCGCCATCAGTTCGCAAAAGCTTGCCAAAACGGAACAAATTTTACATGAAATATACGTCTAACAAAGTAACATTGATTTTGATTACAAAAATAGCTCGTTGTGAAGAAAACGTTTTTCTGTTGAAATCATATGACAGTGCCGAGTCAGTGCAGAGTCAGTGCAAATTGCAAATGACACTTATTATTTCATTCCATGCGACGAAATGAGAAAGCCGCCGTAAAATCAGGATATTCAATCAATTCTGCAGAGCCGCGCATATTTTTATTGGATGACACTGAGCAAACCGAACAGCCTAATTTATATTATTATTAGGGAGACACGGAAAACGGTCTTTAATTCTTAAGACAGATCAGCCGCTGCTCAAACAAAGGCACTACCACTGCACAGATCTTTGCTTTAAAAAAAGTATTTTTGTCTGAACGAATGTTTCACAATTACTTTTTTCCTCGCAGATCATTCAAAAGTGCAGGCGTGATGTCGTTCGCATGACCACATCCAAAAAATTGACACTAACATGGGAATTTTCATTAAAATACGGAAAGAAACATTTCGCAATCCTAAAAAAATAGATATGTAATTTCCCAGTTGAATTGAGTGTAAGATTGCGAGCGAAGCTACATCAAAAAAGGAGCGAGGGGAGCCCCTACCTGAATCTCGCGAGTGACGTGCAGCAGCTGCAGCTCACTGATGTGCTGTAGCTTGTGCTCCGCCCGTAAATCCAACGCGCCGCTCTCCCACGCCGTTGTCGTCAGTTCGCCGCGACTGCCGCTGATCTCGCGCATGCGGTCGATTTTGTGGCTCGACCGCGCGACCACCTCCCCGTTCAGCACCTCCACCGTCTGGCGGCCCATCAGACAGCTGTCCGCAAAGTCGGGCACCACCGCCTGGTCCGGGATCTCGATCTAAGGCAAACATTGTAATCAAAACGGACGCACACAAAGTCAAACAATAACCAAAACAGCGAATTTTCTCCATTGAGAACGCAACTTTTACGAGAAGCAAAGCGAGACACACTCCCCAACGGCCGCATTTTACAAACAACCAAAAAACCACAAATTAATGTAAGAAGGGCGTTGCAGTTTTGACAGTGTCGCCATTTGACGATTTTATTAACGCACAATTAACTGTTAAATGTGAGCGGCGAAAAATTGCAATCCCAAATCTTCAATCATCACGATGGCAGACTGATGTTCCGCGAGGCCCCTTACCCCAGACACATAAATCATAGCAATGCAGCAAATTTTCAACACCGCACTGATTATTGAGCATGTCATAATACCATGAAACGGGGGTCCAAATATTGTAATCAAGAAAATACCTATTTCTTTAAGCTATTTTGGATAATATATTAGCACTGTCGTTCGGCGAGGAGCGCGACACGGGGCGTCATCGGCGCCGCACCTGCCCCATCTTGAGCGTATACTTCATGCTGAGGTTGATCGCGTGGCACTCCACCTCGAGCCCCAGGTCCGTCGCCTCCCGGCTCAGCCGCTCCATCTCGCCGCTCGTCGCCGCCTCGTCCTCCTGCCCCGCCTCGACCAGCGCCGACAGTCGAGTCAGCCGCGCCGAGGCGCTGCTCAGCTCGCGCTCCGTCATCACCTGCCGACCCCCAACACACACGGTAGCAGCAGATAATGAATCATTCAGCCCCTCGACACAGCGATCGAGGTATGCGGCGAAAAAATCGGCGGGTAATCACGAGTGTCCAAATGACGCGAGAGTGTCCAAGTGACTGAAAACTGCACAAATTGGATGCGCGATGTCCATTTTCTCGAGCTGCGAGTGCGGCGTGGCTGAGCCGAGTCGGGCTGTCAGGTTGTGGAGTGGATGGGAGGAGAGTGACCTTGGCGTCGCGAAGCTCCATCATGCGAGTGAACAACTCTTGGGACACATTCTCCGGCCAGTCCTCCGCTTTGAACGCCGGCTGCAAGAATGGGGAGTGAGAGGGGTACGTGAGAGGAGGGGGGGGGGGGGGGGGTAGTTAGCTCATGAGCAACAGTTAGAAGAGGGGGTGGCGCTGTTAAATGAATAGTCCAATTCATTCCCCCTAATTCACAGCATTTCAAAAACCAAGGCGATGCATTGAAATGCGATGTAAACTAGCTTATCATTTTGTAAACAAATGTAACGTTACTATCCAATGAATTGGCAACAGCGCATGAACATTATTACTGTGAAAGCGCAAAGCTCTGCATAGGCCTAAGTTTCTAATCAAAACAGGATTTATCACTCACCGCGAATTACCTTAGAACATGTCGCACCCAAAAGGAATTACAAACAAATCCGCACAAACCCACAACATGCTATGCCACATTCCTCAGAAACATCAAAAACGCATCACAAGTCGCTACGTCAAACTAATAAGGCATCCACATAAATGACAATCATTTCATCCTTCGCAACGGGCTCAAACAAATCGATTAATGGAATTTCAAACAGTGCATTTCAACATTTACTTCATTGTACATGTTCCGATTCGATAATCCAAAGCTTGCATCCTTTTATAATTCAAACAACCGTTTTTAAAATCAAATTCGACGAAGTACACACTCTTGACACGGCTCGACGGTTGTTGTGGGGGAGAGGACGGCAGCGCACCCGTTGTTGACTGTCGGGCAGCCCCCCCTCGCCGCCCTCGTCGTAGCCGAGGTCGCCCGAAAATGGGTCGGTGGCCTCCGCATCGTCGTCCCCTTCCGCCAACGACTGCGTCTTGGGGCTGCCGCCGCCCAGGTTGCGCCGACTGCTGGTCGTTCCATTCCCTCCGCCCGGCGCGAGTCGCCGCGTGCTACCCGGACTCCGCGCTCGAGAGCTGTTGCTCGTCGCCTGCAACGCGCGACTGCTCTTCTGACCAAGCAGATCCGTACCGCGCTTCACTTCTCCGCCGCCGCTAAACAGCGCGCGACGGCGGTCCTGCGAAAGCACCCAAATCGGCCGAGCACAGCCCTTCAGCCCGCTGATCGACTCGCCGCAGCTCGACACGCACCGCCACCCGCTGTCCCATCACCTATTCCCGCCTTTCCAGTTGCGTTGGATAAACCAACCGCGTTGCTCATCGAATCCAATTTTCCGCTCAATGTAACTCGAATAATTCGAAGACTGATGAAGATAGATTAGAAACCGTGGCTCTATATCTCATATCTCAACCTTCGAATTAATTCTATCGAACGTGCTGTGTTCTTATTTCAGAGTCCCACACTCCTTTCCGTGTCGTGCTTCCCACTGGCAGCTGTTAATCTCCATATCGCTTTCGCGACAGTACCTCAAATGCGTTAAAGATAAGATAGAAAAGCAGCAGGACAAAATTAAGATATCTGCGATTGGCTACTGCAAATCTGTGCGTGCAATTGCATAGTAGTATGGTATAGCACCTTGAACATTTTGGTGAGCAGGTCTTGGTGCTCCTCCAGCTCCACAGACAGAAACTCTTTCCGGAAGGCCTTGTCGATGAGTTTGTCCTCCGCACTGAGCGAGTCGACGGTCGCTCGCTGTCGCATCACCATTCGTTGCAGCTCCGTCACCATCGCCTGCCGCTTGGGCAGTAGCGCGCGCTGCACTTCTGTCTCCGCTGCAATCCGCGCGCTCTGCGCCGCACTGTACTCCGTCTCCTCCAGCGCCGACGCCAGCCGCGCGATCTACAGCGACCACCGACGCCGCAGAGCCATTAATAATATATACTGGCAACATTAATCTAAATCAATCCTTTGAAATAAATAACAGGAGGATATAAAACGTACCAAACATTGCGAGATTTGTTCGACGATATTACCAGGATTAAACGAACATACAATCTGCAAATCTAAATCAAATGTGACGACAGCATCTCATTGATACATCCGACATTAACATAAATTTTGCGGGAACAAATTTGAGTCGCTGATTTCCCTCCAAATATGCAGCGTCGCAATATCGTGGTTACAAACGGGGGGGCGACAATATTATTAGAGTAGCGCCACTGATAAGTAAATGGTAGTCCATACTACCATTAGATCAGCTGCGCCCGTTTTATTCTAATTATAAGATTGAGGCGAAGGAGCTCCCACCTGCAGCTCAACGGTTTGCAGCTCCATATCGAGAGCGACCCGTTTCGCGAACAGGTCCGACAGCTGATCGTTGAAACCGACGATGATGCGGTCCACGTCCGCTTCCAACGTCTTCTTCTCCGCTTCCAGCCCCTACGATGAACAACAGGTGGTTCCATTCACGCGGCCGAGTCGCCCTGTCAGCTTACTGTGCGCAGGCAGGAGACAGCAGGCGACATACAAATATAATTCGCCTGACTGCCTCATATAAAACAATTACAAGTTACATGTTCAGGAAACTTAAGATGCTGCCATTCAACGGGCTACAATAAGCTTTTTTAATCAGTAGGTGCCCGTAGTCGTGGGGTGCGACCTTGGCGAAAAAAACACATGGTTCAGCATATTACCGTGATAATGCATGTGCCAACTGGCAACTACACTGTATCAAGTACTTCACAACAATTGAGTAAAGTAGCTGAATAAATACAGTCGTTGCTATATTCATGGGTACCTTCATACTTAGGAACCCGTAGTTTTGGGATACAACCTTGGCAAGCACAGCAACGCTACGGCTCATCTCAACCGAGGTCATGAGTATTCCAACTGGTAACAACTTTATACCGACTGCTAAACCAAACTCTACATAGCCCAAGATGGTCGCGTTGAGAAAATACTAAGCGAACGCCAAAGGAAATCGCGGCCTCACCCGCCGGTGCCGCTCGTACTCCTCCTCCAACTCCGCCTGCCGCCGCTCAAACTCCTTCAACGCCGCGCGCTGCTCCTTACTCATCTCCGCCGCCGGCACCTCGTCCATCCACGCCTCGCGCCGCAGCGTCACCTTCTTGTCCTCGCGCTTCTCCAACGTCCCGTGCATCATCATCGCCAGCGCCCGCGCGTTCGCCGAGTCCTTCGCCGCCGCCTCGACCGCCGCCGCGTGCGCTGCCGCTTTCGCGTCCAACTTGGCCTGCTCCTCCGCGCTCACGAACTTGGACACCTTCACGTCCTCGTCCTTCACCTCCAACAGCCTCTCCGGCTCCTCGTCCGCCGCGAAGTGAACCGTGAACGGCGTCTCCTCCATCTCTAGCTCCTTCAAAATCTCGATGATGCGCGCCTGCTGCTCCTCGATCTGTCGCAACGGCAGGGGATAATTTAATAAGGACTCCATGTGAAACAATGGCATTGTCTATGTGTTCACGAGTATTACATCGTTTATAAACGCAAGCGCTACTAAGATAAAATCCACCCGCCAAAATAAAATCAGATATACATATTCTATTTATTCGCGACAATGGTAGTCACTCCTGCTCGACCACGTAACAGTCCCAAATCTGCATTGCGGCACCCTCTTACAAAATAAATACCGGATGGAAATTAGGCTCGTGACATACCCCATATCCCCCGAATTGTTCTTGAAAGCAATGATATAAACGACCATGTTGATCGTAGAGTTCCAGCGAAAACCAATCACGACGATCGGGTATTTCGGAGATGAGCTGAAAAAACGTAAGTGCAAATTCGAGATTATAATGCTTACTCTTGCAAAACACAATTTATCGTTTATTGCAGTGAAGAAAGGCAGAGTAATACATTAGCCCGGAACTTGTGCATTACAAAAACTAAGATGCTTGGTATCGGCGAAATGACAAAAGGAGTGCCGGCCTCGGCAATGCCGCGCCCATGTGCGCACTCACCTTACTGATCGCGTCATGTTTGGCTTGCAGTAGCACCTTGAACTTGGCATTAAACTCTTTTTTCTGTAATCAAACAATCGGGTCATGCAACAGGGGTGTCAGCCATCCACCTTGCCCATATACTCTGAAGCTGTCAATAAACGTATTAGCCCATCGACTATTTTGTGAGTAAATCAACATGGAAACTCCACACATTTTTCTCCCGAATATTTCACGAATAGGACTGCGAGACACAACCGAAAGCACAACGACATTTTTCCTCCAGAATCCGTAAAGCCATTCCTTCTATAATTCGGACAATATATCTCCTACTGTCCACATAAAAAAATTGAAACATAATTTTCCATCGAGGGTATCATCGGCGACTAATACCTGACACGCACCATCACTGTGGCGGGGACAAGCACGAGATTGAGCGTAAATGAGGAAGGGCGTTCGGAGGAAGGAAAAACATCGGCAGAGAGGGCACTTCAGGCACAAGAGGCGATACAGCAAGAAATAAGGCAGCACTCCATTTAGCTTCAAACCTACACAGCCCATATTGTTGAGATCCTTTGCAATAAACTGCGCATAGGAATGATGCACAGTATTGAAACGCGTAGGGACGCAAGAGCCAATGTTACAATAAGAGATTACTGTAATTGTTAAGTATTTCATATTGGGCGTTAACTTTTATTTTCATGATACATGTAATGAACTGTTTTGGGGGAGCGAGAGGAAGGGAGAGGGCGCGACCTGCGCGACGGTTGTCTGATCGAGCAAAAGTAGTTGGGCTCGCTTGCGGAGAGGGCAGTGCAGCGCCATCTCTTTATAAAGTAAACGGTCGGGACCGGCGCCGACGGCGTGGTGCTTGTCGCACACGAGCGCGTCGTCGGGCGCGTTTATCGCGGCGGCGGCGGCGGACGCCGACTTGGACGCCGCGGGGGGATTATTGCCCGCGACGCTCGCCTCGTCCGGCAGCATCTCCTCGCTCTCCTCCGATGGCACCGCCCCGCCGCCGCTTTCAGTCTGATAGCCCACAATTGCCACGTGGCCGCGATACTTCGCCGGCCGCTTCTCCCACTCCGCCACCTCCACCTGCCAAACAAGAGGGCGGTCGACGATTGGCAGCGGCGGCGTTGCCTTGTAAAAAAACTAAGGGATCTAAATGTGCATTGTTTGTACAGCGACGTTGAAACGAAGGCAGCTGGAAACTTGTGTAATTAATTCGTGTTGCATGCAAAGCCGGTCGATTGGACAACTATTTACACAAAAAATCAATTATTTTGTTTAATGTATCATTTTACAAGAATGCATAATTCGTGAACAGAAGCCAAAATGTAGCTTCCATATCTTCTGATGCTGCCTGTTCATAAACGTTCCTGTAGTGTTTCTTGTAATCATTCTCATTGTTTAATAGGCTGCAGAGGGGATGCTTTCATGTAATCTGATTCCAACTCGTAAAAGCCAGCAAATTCAATTCCGGAAACAATTCATTCAAGTATCGCATTGACACGGGGCGTCATTTTACGCTCTAATAGAGCAATTCGACCATTATGACGTACGGGAAAAAATCTTTACTATGAATATACGGTCAAAAAATGAGTTGCGAGCATCGCGCGCATTTCATTGGAGTGCGATTTGCGAATCGGGGAGATGGGTTTCCAATTTTAGGTTTTAGGGTTTTAATGGACGGGACGGCGCTCACCTGGCGTAGGAATTTGACGCACGCGACCTTACGCTGCTCGCTGGTCGGCAACTTTCGAAGCGGGAAGTTGTCAAGGGTGGACGAGCGCGGCGGGGGCGGCGGCGGGGGTGCCGTCGCGCTACCTGGCGAGAAGGTGCCCTCGGCGCCGATTGCGTGAAGCCGAGTGTATACCTCGGCGGCGTCGCTGGCGCAAGTGGCCTGTAGCCGCTCGTACAGCAGCATCTCTTTCGCCATTCCCATCCGCAGTTCGCGCTATGCAAACGGCCGGAAAGGTGCAACAGCCCGTCAAATTCCCAAAAGCAGAGCTACTTACTACATAACGCCGCTACAATTTGATTACAAGCGATACACACAGACAATTGTAGTTATAAAAGGTTCATGAATTGGTTTAAAATTTCAATGAAATTCAAACGCATCAAGTGAATATACAAGAAATAACAATGTTTAAGTCAGAAAATATTTATGTAATTGTAACAAAGAAACAAACATTGCGGATCAACAGAATTGGTCAAACGTCGATCCATCGCAAATCATTTAAGAATCGGAAAACATAAAACAGCCCCTCGCGGCCTCACCTGTACATTCTTTATCCTCTCGTGCCCCTCCGTCAGCAGGATGTTGCGCAGGTCGCGGTCGATGACAAACTCCTGCCGCGGCAGCTTTTCGTCCTTGTCCGCCATCTCGTTCTCGCGGATGCAGGCGCGAAAGTCCTCGCGCAGTCTCCGGATCCTGCCGCGCATTTCCGAATGCAGCGACGACGATTGATCCATCGCCAGCTTGATCTGTGTCCCCACCACCGATGACAGCGGCAGTACTTTCAGACACCTAATGTACCCATTTCACCCAGGCAGACAGACGGAGAGGCAGACGGACAGAAAGACGGACAGACAGACAGACAGACAGACAGACAGACCAACAGAAAGATAGACAGTCAGACATACAGAGAGACAGCCAGAGAGACGGACAGAAAGACGGACAGACGGATAGAGAGACATAGAGATTGACAGACAGACGGAGAGGCATACCGTCAGAAAGAAAGAAAAACAGCGAGAGATACAGACAGACAAAGAGATAGACGGACGGGCATACGGACAGACAGAACAGACAAAAAGGGAGACAGAAAGACAGAAATACAGAGACAGACTGACAGACAGAATGACAGACAGATAGACGGACGGGCATACGGATAGACAGAACAGACAAAGAGGGAGACAGAGAGACAGACTGAAAGACTGACAGACAGAAAGAGAGGGAGACAGACGGACAGACAGAAAGACAGACAGAGGGAGAGACAAAGAAAAAGAAAGACAGATGGAGAGACAGACAGACAGACAGACAGAGAAACAGTGAGAGAGAGAGAGAGAGAGAGACAGCCAGACAGAGAGACACACAACAGGAGTTGAAGAAGTCGTGGCATCATCCAGTGAAGTGATGTACGCAGTACAATTGTTCAGTAGTTATCGCCGCTATGTAAATTAATGAAAGACATTATCGCTTATTTAGTTATTGCCCGCGCCTTTTTATTCTTTTCTTCTTCTGCCCGCGCCTAAATTGTTTGATGACGAACAAAGACGGTAATGGCAACGTACATCAACGTGCATCATTGTACATTATCGGAACCATGCATGACGTCGCACTTGTCCAACTTGTACCCGGGTACAGGTACCGAATCCAGCCGATAAGGCCCGGGATGGACTGACTTGACTGACAGGCAGACAGACAGAAATTGTGAAACACAGATGACACACGCAAACAAAAAATATATATGACAGGCAGATTGACGAACGTGCTTAAGCAAATCACCACAGTCGGATTCTGGATTCGATTTAATCCAACGGTAGGATTCCATATAAAACTTAAACCGCATTCTTTATTTCTTTGCTGACAGACAAGTAATCTATAGAATGATCTGTACAACATCCAATTTGGCAATCGGCGTGGTTGGCTCTTCTGTCGTACTAATCTTTCGCCTTTTACTAAAGATTACCGAGCACCATCCACATCAAGCCGAATGCTCTTATTTTTCTGACCCGTAAGGGTCCTACTTACATAACTCAAGATAAGTTGCGCCACCAATACAGTGCGAAGGAAAGACAATCTTAACCACACTAAGTTGGATTGGTTGTTTGTACCTTAGTTAATTAGATATGTTCAGAAAGACCATCGTTATCGCTCAAGTCATTTTAACTTCAATTAGCATGACATTCAAAGCGTAGCTTAGGAAGACCACCAAGCAAAATGAAGCAGGGTTGGAAAAACCTTAACCCCCAAAACAGGAAGGCGTGCCACAGCATCAGCACTGCCTTTGCCCTCCTGCGTCGTAGCTTAGGGCCTTTGTTTCGGGTATTTGTACGTCCGTTCATCGTTTATATTAACGTCACTTGTGTACACTTTCATCACTCACCTGCTGCGTCTTGTAAGCCTGCGCAAAGCTCGCGGCCTCCGCGGCGCAGCTGATGAGTTCCACGAAGGGCGCATTGGCGATGATGGAGCTGAAGCCGCCCAGCACGGGGGGTCCACCGCCAGGGCCGGTCAGGACGAGCTCCCCGCCGGTGTCGGAGCCCAGCTTGCTTCCCGGAAACATCGACCGCCTAGGCGCGCGAACCTGCCTTGTACTTAACTCCAGTGCATGTAAGACCGCGTCCCCGCCGCCCACCACCGCCACCGTCTCGCCCTCCTCCGTCGTCGTCAGCGCGCAGCCCGTAGCGCCGCCCTTAGCGGGATCGTGCAGCGCCCATCGACCCCCTTGTTCGAGCAGCGGCACCGTGTACACTATCAACGACCCACAGGCGGTCGTGACGGCCATCGTGCGGCCGTCTCCGGCGAGTGCGACGGAGGTCGGACGACTCGGCAATTCGCGCGGCTTATCAATTTCAGGTAAAAGATACGAGTTGGTCGCTCGACGTGCATCCGCGCTCGCCGCAGTCACTCGAAAGCGACGTAGCGAACGGTCAGCCGAAGCTGCGTAGACCCAAATGTCGCCGGAGTCACCCTCGGCGAGGACGGCGTGCAGCGCGAGCAGCGCGCTCTGTGTCCGAATTACTTGTTGGCCCAACTTCGCCGCCGACTGAGTGAGACCGCCGCCGTCGTCGGTTGCGACGGGTGAGCGGTCGGGGCGGAGGATGGGCGGCGTGATAAGCGTGAGGTCACCGCCGCGCCCCGCCAGAGCCAGTCGCAGTCCCAGTGGACGATTCGGTAGAGCAGGCGCCCACGCCAAAGGGCCGGCCGCGTCGAGGACCTCCGTTAGGCAGCTGACCTGAAAATAGAGAGCGTCAGAGTCGCGGTCGCGTTGGAGGACGGCGACGGTGCCGTTCTTGCCGAGACTGGCGACACGGTAGCCGTCCGGCGAAACGGCGACGCCCACGACCGGCGCGCTGTGTAGACGGGAAGAAAACAGAACCGCCTGCGCATGTGGGTCGGGCTCACCCGGTCGCAGCGGTGTCGTCGCCGTCGTTGATATGCCACTATTGGTGGTAGCGTGAGGCGGCTCCTCGCTTGGCTCCATCTGGGCGGCCGCACCGGCGTCGAGAATCTGCAGCACGCCGCCC
Organism: Tetraselmis chui; assembly: GCA_026401115.1. Taxonomy (NCBI): domain Eukaryota; kingdom Viridiplantae; phylum Chlorophyta; class Chlorodendrophyceae; order Chlorodendrales; family Chlorodendraceae; genus Tetraselmis; species Tetraselmis chui. Next base: position 106,754 of record JAPMLY010001304.1, read on the forward strand.
TGAAGACCACAAGATGGACCAGCCACGTCTAAGTACGCATGTGTGAGCTGTGTGGGAGAGGGTTGCAGTTCTATGCAAACACTTGTTGCACAATAATTGCATTTGGAAAATGTTTTCGTTCTGAGAATTATTTCCAATTTCAATGCCAAGACTGCAACAATCGCACAATAGGTAGCTATGCTCCTCACCACTCGTTGCAGGGGGAGAATGAGTAGCGATAGCTGTGTTAAGTGACTGTGTCTCACCGCCGACAGCGGCGACTGAGTATGTTTCTCCGTATCAATGAAATATGTTTTGGCTGATGTGTGTTAACTTCCACTCATTATGAAGCACATTATTGTGGAGTGGATAAAATGAACTTGCAACAACAATTACTTCTGTCCCCCCCCCCCCCTGTGAGCAATACTATACCAGCAATCTAACACAGTCTCACAGAGATATCAAGTTGAGACAAGCTGACATTTCATAGGCGTCCTCATGAAACGTAATTTGCAGACACTTTATATAACTGCAAGGAAAATAGTTTGCAAAGTAACACAACAAAACAGCCTCAATTGAGCAACCCCTCTGTTCGGCCCCTCAAACACTACACGCGAACAGAATTATCTCACCATTAAACCACCCCAATCATCTCATTGCCGCGTGGCTGTCTCTATGATATACCGCGAGAAATATCTGATTTATTGCTAAAGACAAATACCACCCATCGCCACCACAAACTAGAGCAGACCAATACAGTCACAATGGTCACACTTAACCAACAACGCTACCGTTTGAAGCTGACGGACAATGCGATTCAGCTCGTCAACTACCTACGATAGCGCAAATATACATATTTACAAAAATACATGTTTCTAAAGGTGCGACGCAAGTTACAATACTTATGAATGTTTCTGGGAAATTAGCGACCCTCACCTCCGTCCCCACCGCCACGATGGGCGCCTCAAGGGAGCCGTGGCACGCGGTGGCTGCCTCCGCTAGGTTCCAGGTCGCCAAGAGCTGCGAGTACACGTCGCCGTCGACCTCGCGGTGCCGCCACAGCTGCACCGTGCCGTCGTCCGCGGCGGAGGCGGTCATGTGCTCCGACAGGCCGCACACTCCGCTGACGGGGCCGCCGAAGAAATGGCCCACCTTTACCACCCTCGTCGACAACTTACTCCCCTCCGCCGTCCCTGCAGCCATCCACCTCCGTCAGGCTAACAAAAGGAGATGACGCGCTTGGCTGTATTTTTTGGGAAAGGATCAGTTGTGAGGTAAAATTCGCGCATGCGCTGGGCGAAGGGTTTGGGTCGGCGCGCTCACCGTTGATGTCGACCTGAATGAGGGAGAGGCTGCCCGAGAAGGAGCCGACCACGAGGTTTCGGTACTCAGGGTCCACCGTCAGCCAGCACAACTCCGCCTCGTCCAGCTGGCAAACGTGGGAGACGGCCATTGCGGAGGAGGCGGAGATGGCGGAGATGTGGCGGTTGTACCTGTGTGCGTGTGATCACACCCAATAGGGGAGGGGGTTGAGCGAGCGTGTGGGGGGTGGATGAGAGAGGAGAGGAAAGAGGATTGCGGTGAGAGAGCGACGAAGGGGGGAGGGGGCAAGGTAGAAAAACGAAGGACGAGAGTAGGCGAGGATGGACGCAATAGAACACGTCGCGGGAGAGAGAAAGAGTGTGTGTAAGCTCGAGTGAAAGATTGTGTGTATATGTCTGCGTGTGTGTTTGTGAGGGAGGGAGAGAGAGGGAGAGGGAGATGACAAGTGTGATATCAGTTTAGGGTTTCGTAACACCAAGCCCTAGCAAGAATGGATGTGGGGTACTGGGGAGGGAGGTAAAGAGAAGGGAAGTTAAGCAGGAAGAGCGGGAAGGGGGGGGGCGGGAGAGGGGGAGTCGGGGGGGGGGGGGGGGGGGTCCATGAGTGGACGCCGGAGGGGAGAGTCGGGCAAGGAGGGAAGGCGGTAGAGCTAGCAAAGGAGTAGTGAATGAATGGGGGGGTAGAGAGGGCACAGGAATGAGAAAAACGTGGTGCATAAAGCGGAGAGGGGGGTGCGGGGGTGAAATGTGTTACGGAGGGTGGGAGGTAGAAGGGAACAGTTCACTGAGGAGGGGGTTCACGCGGAGGGAAGAAAAGAAGGAAACCGAGGATGGGAGTGAAGGGAAAGGGCAATCAAATGGAGAAGAAGTGTGTAACCCTTAAACCCTACAGGAAGTGAAGGGTGAGGATGTGAGGAGAGGTGATGCAAGGAAGGGGAGGGGGAAGGGGGGCACACCAGATGATCACCCCCTTCCCCTCCTCTTGCGCGTACGCCACGATGATATGGTGTTTGGTGGCCACGACGCCCGCCACGCGCACCTTCTTCCCCAGCACCGCCGTCCTGGGGAGGCTCACCGCGGCCGCGACCAGTGCGGGCCCGCGGCCCTGGCCCCACTGCGGCGCGGGGGAGGGGTCGGGCGCGGCGCCCGCCACGCGCAGCAAACGACCGTAGGACGTCCCTATGTACAACTCGCGAGCTGCCAACCAAAGGGCCAACAACAAAATCAGCCCCTTCGACCGCTTTCTCACACAGAAAAAACTCAAAACAGAGAAAACGAAATCCTGCTCCCCCCCCGAGACCCTTACCAACTTCTCCCCCCTTTCACCTTAACCTTTGCTTTGCCTTCCCATCTACACTCTCCCAACACACCCTTTATTATCCAAAACTCCAGAACAATCAAAAACTTGTCAGACCGTAAAACCATGTGCACAACAAACACAAACCCTAAAACAGTTTGCCCCCGTCCAAAAAGAACAACCCACAAGACCTTACGCAGCCATGAACTCCAACCCTCCCACCCCACACAACTATTCACAGCCCCTTTGTCCATTCAAACCCCCTCTATCGCACGCCGACCCCCCTCCTCAGTCCAAAGGATAAAATAACTCCCATGACCCTACGCAATCCCAAGGCTCACAGGCGGGAGCATACCCTCCGTCCAAGCGTGCCCCGTGATCTTCTCTTCGCTGCTCAGAACGGATAGGTCCACTTCCGCCATGATCACAGCGGGGGCGCTGGTGGTGATGTCGACGCGGAGGACAACGGCCTTGCGGACGCCCATCGTGACGACCACAGAGGGGGTCGAGGGGAAGAAGCTCAGCCCGGAACCTACCCGAATTGATGACGGAACAGAGGCAGGCACCGAGAGTGAAGGGCAAAACGTTTGCATAGCATGCAAGAAATACTCATAGGTGTGAGAAAAGGAAGCTGACACCCATACAGCATATGCACTTGACGATTTGACGTGATGGCGCTCTTGCTTGTGCTTGTGTGCTTGCGCGCGCGCGTGTGTATGCATGTGCATGTCTGTGCTCGTGTGTGCGTGCGTTTATGTGTGTGTGTGTGTGTGTGTGTGAGAGAGAGAGAGAGAGTGTGTGTGTGTGTATATGTGTGTGTGTGCAAATGTCTGTGTGTGTATATGTGTGTATATGTGTATGAAACTGTGTAAGTGCACACGCATGACAGTATGTGTGCAACAAAAGGCGAGCATTGAGTGCCTCTGAAAGTGTGAGGGTGTCGGAGGGCCACTGCTGAAAGGTGCTTCTGTGAGCAAGCGCAGCTGCCTGAGCGAAATGCCTGTTCGGGTTGAATTGTTTGTGTGTGCGTTCTGTGTGGTGGCGTTGAGCATAGAGAAAGGGGGAAAGTTAAAGGATTGTAGGTGCGTGGATATTTGAATGCATAAGAAAGTGTTTCGGTGAATGTGCGAGTTAACAACAGAGCGCGTGTTTGACTGTGTGTGTTGCGTGTGCAAACTATGTGTGGAACAGCTCATGCGTGTATGTGTAAGTGCGCGCGCGTATGTGTGGAAATTTAAGTACATGAGGTTACGCAAATATATATGTAAAGTGTGTGTGTGTGTGTGTGTGTGTGCGTATGTGTGTGGGTGTGGGTGTGTGTGGGTGGGTGGGTGGGTGTGGGTGTGGGTGGGTGGGTGTGGGTGTGTGGGTGTGTGTTTTTGCGTCTGTGGGTGCTTCGAGCGAGGGGAGGGTCATATAAAGTGTGTTGGAGGCGGCAAGTTAGGGGTGCATTAGTAGCGCACCGCTGAATGCCTCCCCCGCAGCAAACTCAGCCACCATTTTCTCCTCCTCCCAATCCCACAGTGTGAGCTTAAAGTGTGGCAGGCCAGTGACCACCGCAACGCGCGAACGGCAGCGCGACACCGCCACCTCCCGGTACCCAAGCTCCGCGCCCACCTTCAGTTTCTTAACTGGTGCAAAACTAGGCCCCTTGGCAATGGTGACGTCACCCGGGTAGTCTTTGGGTGCAAACGCAGATACGCCACCGGTGGGAGAGCATCCGAGCGCAAAGGGGCCCAGGCTCGCGCCGTGCCGACTCTCATCCCCCCAAACATGCCTCTGCAATGAGGGGGGGGGGGGGATCGGTTGGTTAGGCACTACATACTTACAGACGTGGAGTGCGTGGAGAAGGGGTATTGTGCGAGTATCTACATAAAAGAAAGGGTGCTTGAGGGTGCGTGTGGGTATGTATATGTTTGTTTGCGTGTGTGCATCTGTGGGTGTAAGTTTCGGGACTTTAAGTGTGCGCCTGTGTTGTTTGTATTTGTGTCCGGTGTGTGTGTGTGTGTGTGTGTGTGTGTGTGCGTGTGTGTCCGTCTGTGCGCGTGTGCGTGTGTGTGTGCTTGCGCAAGCGCGCGCGCGCGTGTTTGTGTTTGTGTGTGTGTTTGTGTATGTGTTTTCGTGTGTGTGTGTGTGTGTGTGTGCGTGTGTGAAAGTATGCGTGCGTGCGTGCGTGCGTGCGTGTGTGCGTCTGTGAATGTTTGTGTGTGCGTGTGTGTGTGAGAGTGTGTAAGCACATCTTTATGTGTGTGTATGTGTGTGTGTGTGTGTGTGTGTGTGTGAGTGTGTGAGTGTGTGTGTGTCTGTGTGTGTGTGTGTGAGAGTGTGTGAGTGTGTGTGTGTGTGTGTGGGTGGGTGGGTGCAAGCACCTGTAGGCGAGGGCGTGCGCGCGCGTATGCGTGTATTTGTTGGAAAGGAGAGGGAGATTGAGCTGGCTGATTCAATCCCCCCCCCCCCCCCCCCCCCCCCCCCCCCCCGGTGCAAGACTAGCTTGGAGGGTAAGGAGGATGCTAACTCTGAGAGCGAGGTGGATGGTTGGGCGTGCACCTGTTGCTCTAGCTTGCCCACTGAGTAGGCGACGAGGCCGTTGCCAGTCGAGGTGCACAGCGTCTCTTGGTCCACAAAGTATACTTTGCCTTGCCCGTAGGCGAAGGACGCCACGCCGGCCACCTCCAGCGACATCTTTGCGTGCACCGACGGGAGCGACGCGGGGGGCTCTGCTGACAGCGTGCCGCCCTTTTTAACGACCGGTCATCGGGATGGGGCCGGGTCGAGTCAGGAGAAGAGGCAGCGCCGCGTGGAGTGGGCGGAAGCGACAGTGGTGCGTGGAAATAGTGGTCGCCAGTCGATATGTATTCGTGGAGGATGCTGCACGTAGCACGAGTTAGAGCGGAGCCTTTGCGCTTCTCGGCTGCGGTGAAGGGGACGACGCGGTCGAGTGCAGTAGCAGAAACGGTTTAGGGCATGTGCGCGGCATGTCCGGTTGTCCCCAGTAGCACCGCGTCCCGGAGGCCCCAGAATCTGCTAGTACAAGTACTGATTCACCAGCGCCATCTTTCCTCATAAAGATTTTGCTGAAATCTTATTATATTCTTACAAGAAAAGGCAGGGGAGACCATCAAGCAAGAAGAGGAAAGGAGGAAACAACCAAAGGCCGAGGAACAGGAAGGCATGCCACAGCATCCTCCGATTTTTTGCTGAAATGTGTGTGTGTGTGTGTGTGTGTGTGTGTGTGTGTGTGTGTGTGTGTGTGTGTGTGTGTGTGTGTGTGTGTGTGTGTGTGTGTGTGTGTGTGTGTCGTATTTATGTCTGTCTATTTGTCGGCCGGTCGGTATCCCCTTATCATCAGCTCAATTGGACTCGGTACTTCAAAAAAGAAATACAGATGGTGAATAGCGCACTTATTGGGATAGGGAATGGGATATATCTTTAACTACTGCGCATCGCTACGATGGGTACATGACCTTTACTTTAGCAGTGACTATAAATAAAATATACGGTGGCATAGACATTGTGTATGCGTCATTACAAAACGCACAAGGTGTGCGATACAAAATGAGAGACACGTGATGTTTGAATGTACACACACACACACATGTGTGTGTGTGTGTGTGTGTGTGTGTGTGTGTGTGTGTGTGTGAGATACACAGTGAGAGGCACAGTGTGCGCGCGCGCGCGCGCGTGTGTGTGTGTGTGTGTGTGTGTGTGTGTGTGTGTGTGTGTGTGTGTGTGTGCGAAATTAGCATAAAGGCATTACACATGCACAACTACATGCTACTAGTATGTATTATGTTCATACGCAGATGGAAAAGGCCGATTATGCATAACCGGCGCCGGTTTTGCATGCGCGGCGTCTTGTTGACGGCGCGTATGCATAATCGAATATGTGTTTTCAATTTTACATAATCGCTGCCGTGCATTTGTGAAATTTTGAATGTCTGTAGTTTCAATCGGGTGAGCTCTCGTCGCGCGGGCCTCTCGAGAATCGCGCCGCTGTCCGGTGCGGTAATGGTACGACACGCGCGGCGCGGCCCAATTTTGATGCTACCGCAGCGCCGCCAACATTGACCATTACCCATAGCGACAGAAGCAGCCGCGCTAGCCAAAGCCGACATACCGATCGCTGCGTCGCCGCATTATGCTTTGCATGGTAGATTTGTAAGAAGGTTGAGTGGGAGATGTCAAATTTGCACACACAGTCCCCATTTTGCGAATACGGTGATCTTTAGGACACCGATTACGCATAATCGATGCATATTCGGAAATTTGTTGTTCATCGATTATGCGGAATCGGCGAACGGTTGTACAAAATCGGTGCTGCGGTTACATGTATCTTCGCGATGCCTTGCAAGAGGGTGGTGCCGCAGCTGCACCACCCTCGTGCAAGGCATAAGAAAGATAGGAACATGTTTATTATGCCGAATTTCGAATTAATGCTCTATGTCCCCCCCCCCACACACACACATGGCAACATTTCTATGATTTCCGGTATGACGGGGGTTCCGTGGCGTGTCCGCAGTACCGATACATACCGAAATTCGCTCGAACATCTTTCTGTCCACGCATTTACAGTTGGGGAGGCACGCCAAGACGAATGTGTTGCCCAATTCCCCACTATCAAGGCCACCGTGGCAACTCATTACACTCATGCACTCTCGGCGTGCGCGCGGCTTAGCATTCTGTTTGCTAGTGTTCAATGTGCTACCGAGCGGGTGGCGCCCATCTAACCGCGAGTAAACCTCGCCAATGATCTCGCACCAAAAACCGACGAACCACAAAGACGCCAAGCCAACTCACGCCAAGACGGGTTTCGCTACTCCTATTGCGTTTTTGCTGCAGAATACTGAGAGTAATGTCAATCTCAAGGCGGGGTCTTGCGTTGGGTTGTGTTGTTGTCGGGGCTACCCTGTGATCTTGTGTTCCGGCAGCTTGCGGGGAGCTTGCGAGGAGGCGGCACTTGTTTCTGATTTTGGCAGTGCGAAGAAAATACGAGGATAATGCACTCATTCTCTCAATTTCAATTGGGGGGAGGGGGGTTATATGTCATAATATATGCCATAAAAATGTCTCTCATGCCCATAAGTGCCCGCGCTGCAATGAGTCCCAACATGTTGTTTGGTCTCCGCCGCCGCCGCATGTGCATGCGCGGCTGAGCTTGGCTCGGGAGCCCGCGAGCACGGAACTTGGTAGCGGTGAGCGTGACGCATGTCCGTCAATTCGTGTATGTTTCTGTTTCGACGCTCTCTCCTGCGTTGTGGCATCGCGCGGTATCCATACATACATATTTCTTCTTTATTGTCCGCGGTCACTCGCCGTCACCGGCTCCGGTGCGTTTTATTTGTACCATCGCCACCGTGAACCCTCCCGGGATATTCTCGGAGCCCGCTATTCGCAAGATCATCCTTTATTGCTTGGCGCACCACTACGGCGTTGTATGACGGAGTTTCCATTCGACTCTTGCGGCGACTGGTACACGGGTACCAACTAGCTTTTTCCTTTATTCGTGAGCGTCTCCATCGCGGGCTTCAAGGCTCCCCACTACAAACAACGCGAGGCTAGAGGTGCGAAGGACCGGCATCGAGGCGCCCACCACGTCGGCGACGAATCTTCACTCCATGTCATGCCACTCCACTCCATTTTAGGACGCGACACACATGCCATAGTATTCGACACACATGCCATGCCATAGATGGCCGCCGCGGCGACCCGGCCGGGACATAGTCATCGGCGACCTCCACCGCCACCTTCAGGCCGGTCGCGCCCGGTGGTGGCGCCGGGTCATGCCCTATGGCCCCCACCCCGGGTGACCTTCTCACATCATCGCCTAATGCAAAAGCATCCTTCCATGCCTTACGACCAGGCAATACCCCGTCTCGGTTTTTACCCTCCGCTCCCACAATCCGCTCCCCCGCTCCTTTGAGGTGCGTTGGTTGCTCCCCGTCATTCCTAACCCGTCCAGCGTTGTGCGCTCATCGAAATCCCCCGGGACAACGTGCACTCTCGCCCCCGACAATTGCCCATTAGTGGATGCCGATCGCCGCCTTCTCGCGCCGTGCACTTTTCGCGGACAATACTTTCGCAGCGGTGGCCTTAGTAGACACCGGCATTCTTGTTTTCACCGCAACACTACGCCCTCCCAACCGCCGGCATGCGGTGCTTCACTTCCTCGCGGTTGACCGTCTCCGGTGCCTCCCTAGTCTTTGCTCCTCGCCGTTTAATGGTGCCTTGACCATGGGGCCACTGGTGGGGAGAACTCCAAAGCCATCTTCGAGTCCTACCTCTTGTCCTTTCGATCTAGTACGTCCTCGAACGGCGTCCCCCCTTCGGTGGTACGCCTCGTCAAGCCGGTCTTCGAGGAGCTTACCGGCTGCGTTTTGTCTTTCCGTGGTAGGGCCTCCCAAGGGGCTTCCGCGGAAGCGGCTTGGGCGGCGTTGGTTTTATTCCCGCGCTTAGTTTTACGCCCCATGGCTGATTTCACTTCTGCGGGGCACCTGCCCCCTTACCCGGTCGCTGATTACCGTGACAACCGCTCAGCCCATTGGGCGTCCTGAGATCTCGATACATTGTTTTCCTCCGCTCGCGCTCACGCATCCCTTAGCAATGGGCGGGCACCGCCACTTACCTCACTTTCAAGGGACAGCATCGACCCCATAACGGCGTCTCGGCCAAGGTAGCCAACCGGGCGGCTAGTCTAGCTGCGGTAAAAGAACACCGTCGCGCTATGGAGGCCCTAAACTTCAACTCCGTTGCATGTGGTCGTAGGGTGCTGTTAGAGTTGGGAACGGATAGTTACACGGAGATCGTGCCGGCCCCACAAGGGGGCCGGCTGTGGTGACTAGAGAAGCATAAGGAGAGAGATGGCGGCCGGCGAAGGCACCGGCAAGGCCGGCCGACCCCCACTAATAGGGAATAGAGTACCGCTAATAGCACAACACAAAGTACTAGGATGACAAATAGCTACCTTGTACATAAGTACTAGGCAACGGGATGCTAGTGCTAACACCCCCCTCAAGGTAGCCGAGGTCTTGACGTCGTCCTAGCTTGCGTCGAGGAAGGTGCCATCTTGGTCGAAGGTGTAGTGCTTGTAGCGTGTGTCTCAGGCCGGGTAGGTGTAGCGACATGCGCTCACAGGAACGTGCCGCTACCGGCGAGTTACCGACAAGAAGGGTTTCAAATATATTGCGTA